>WNWK01042142.1:0-16119 GCA_009830355.1 Cherax destructor | reverse complement strand
CCTTTACCCCTCCCTCCAACCTTTCCTAGGCCGACCCCTACCCCGCCTTCCCTCCACTACAGATTTATACACTCTGAAGTTATTCTGTCTCATTCCATTCTCTCTACATGTCCGAACTACCTCAACAACCCTCCTCAGCTCTCTGGATAATAGTTTTGGTAATCCCGCACCTCCTAATTTCCAAACTCCGAATTCTCTGCATTATATTCACACCAAACATTGACCTCAGACATGACATCTCCACTGCCTCCAGCCTTCTCCTCGTTGCAACATTCATCACCCATGCTTCACACCCATATAAGAGTGTTGGTATAACTATACTCTCATACATTCCCTTCTTTACTTCCATGGACAAAGTTCTTTGTCTCCACAGACTCGAAGTGCTGCACTCACCCTTTTCCCTCATCAATTCTATGATTCACCTCATCCTTCATAGACCCATCTGCTGACATGTCCACTCCCAAATATCTGAATACATTCACCTCCTCCATACTCTCTCCCTCAATCTGATATCCAATCTTTCGTCACCTAATCTTTTGTTATCCTCATCACCTTACTCTTTCCTATATTCACTTTCAATTTTCTTCTTTTACACACCCTACCAAATTCATCCACCAACCTCTGCAACTTCTCTTCAGAATCTCCCAAAAGCACAGTGTCATCAGCAAAAGCAACTGTGACAACTCCCACTTTTATATAAATAAAAATACTTACACTTAATTATTGGGAATGCCTTCAAGTCTTGAACATGTACTCATTGGAGCGGAGGAGAGAGAGATACATGATAATATATACTACTTGGAAAGTACTTGAGGGCCTGGTCCCAAATCTGCACACTGCCATAACAACATACTGGAGTGAGAGATATGGCAGAAAGTGTAAAATAAACCTAGTGAGGAGCAGGGGTGCGGTGGGGACAATACGGAGCACTGTATTAACATCTGGGGTCCCAGACTATTCAACATCTTACCAGAAGATACCCGAAACATGGCTGGAACCAGTGTAGAAGCCTTCAAGAGGAAACTGGACAAGTATCTCCATCGGGTGCCAGATCAACCAGGCTGTGATGGATATGTGGGCAGCGGGCCTCCAGCAGCAACAGTCTGGTTGACCAGGCAAGCACCAGACGAGCCTGGCCCATGGCCGGGCTCAGAGAGTAGATAAACTCTCGAAACTCTTCAAAGGTATATCAAAGGTATACATACCTTGGAGGAGATGGTGGGAGAGGACGGCGCTCTTCTCAGTGTCCCTATAATCTCAAACAACATTGTAGAAGTTAAGTTTTGTGTCGTCATTTTCTATCGATTAATCGCTTAACTTACTTAAGTAAGTTTATTCATGTATACACAAATCCAGTTATACATAGATTATCATACATAGCAGCATATGTGTAGAAAACCTAGGATAACCCAAAAAGTCAAGACAGAGTGACTTATTTCCATTGCTACACTTTATCACTGGCTGGTGCTATAGCCTTTATCTACTTGTGAAGCTTCTTTGGACCCATGGTGACTTATTTCACAGTGACAATCACTGAACCAGCAATAAACACAAAAAAAGTATTGTGAATGTGTGAAAGAGTTCGCTGGGTAATGTTCTCTCAAGTGTAAACAATGCTTGACTGGTGTCCTGTCTGCCTCACCAGCTTGCCGGGGCAGGCGGACAGGTCTGGTACGGTTTGCTACACGGTGTCCACCGTTGAAGACACTGTAAGACTCCAAGCAGACATAAACCAAATCTTTAAATGGGCTGCAGAAAACAATATGAAGTTCAATGAGGAGAAATTTCAATTACTCAGATACGGAAAACGTGAGGAAATTAAAATCTCATCGGAGTACAAAACTAATTCCAACCACACAATAGAGCGAAAAACTAATGTCTAAGACCTGGGAGTGAACATGTCAGAGGATCTCACCTTCAAGGACCATAACACTGTAGCAATCACATCTGCTAGAAAAATGACAGGATGGATAATGAGAACCTTCAAAACCAGGGATGCCAAGCCCATGTTGACACTTTACAGATCGCTTGTTCTATCTAGGCTGGAATATTGCTGCACACTAACTGCACCTTTCAAGGCGGGTGAAATTGCTGACCTTGAAAATGTGCAGAGAACCTTCACGGCACGCATAACTGCGATAAACCACCTCAACTACTGGGAACGCTTGAAGTTCCTAAACCTGTACTCTCTAGAACGCAGGCGGGAGAGATACATTATTATATACACGTGGAAAATTCTCGAGGGATTAGTACCAAACTTGCACACGAGAATCACTCCTACGAAAGCAAAAGACTCGGAAGGCGATGTAACATCCCCCAATGAAAAGCAGGGGTGCCACTAGCATGTTGAGGGACAAAACAATAAGTGTCAGGGGCCCAAGATTGTTCAACTGCCTCCCAGCATACATCAGGGGGATTACCAACAAACCCCTGGCTGTCTTCAAGCAGGCACTGTACAGGCACCTAAAGTTGGTACCTGACCAGCCAGGCTGTGGTTCGTACGTTGGACTGTGTGCGGCCAGCAGTAACAGCCTGGTTGATCAGGCTCTGGTCCAACATGAGGCCTGGTCACAGACCGGGCCGCAGGGGCGTTGACCCCTGGAATTCTCTCCAGGTAAACTCCAGGTAATACCAAGTAAATCACGTGACTTCAGCTGGTGTCATATACCTGAAATAGTGGATCATATGGTGTTAGGCCATGTGTTAACACCTGTCTTATCCGCTCTGTTTCAGCTGTTTGCGACATATGGAGGAACCGCTTCGAATGAAAGACTGCAGGAGGGTGCAGCTACTGTAGTCTTTAAGATAATTTACATTCACCCAAAGTCCAAATTGGCCTTTGGTCTTAAAGAGTCTCCATAGCTACTACTATTACTACTACTACTACTACTGCTTCAAATACATGTATTTGAAGAGATCAAGGTCCATGGGCTGAAGAGTATTTAATAAACTTCAAATCATCGCCCAATGCTCAGATATTTATTTACTGCTAAGTAACATGCCACCCATTCCGCCTAGCCTGGGGTTCGACCTCGCATCATCTCTGGTGTGAGCCAAGTGTGCTGACCTCTGAGTTGCCAGGTACCACAAAGCATGTAAGATAATAAGTTTTTATTTAGGACATTCTAAAATTAGTTTTAGAAATAGAATTATATATTTTTCAGAGGAAAACACAGTGATTTTGTAGGCTTAGATATGTGTAGTATATTATGTAGATTTAATGTATGATAAGCCAGTAAGAAAATGCAATTAGAAATGCACTGCGTAAATAGGAACTTTACTTTGTAAGCCATCATTGTAAACCATTAAAATTCACATTGTAATTAATGGCGAGTGTCAAGATTTTCGTACTTCTGACTGTCAGGACATTTATCTGGTGAATGTTCTATCAGTACCATTGGACTGTCTCACTCGGAGTCAATACCCACCCCAGCCTGCATAGATATTGCTCCGGACTATGTTCAGAGCTGGTTCTAATAGTCGTTTCGAAACATCAGTTAGTTAAATTTTGGAAACTTTCCACATTAATTTAAAAGGAATAATACATATAAGTATTTCTTATATTTATTAAATATCATTAGTAGGAAATGCATGTAAGGGAAATTGTAAATGATAATTGTGAAGTAAATGATAACCGTAAAGTGATAATTGTGACAGACTGTATCGTTCACTTAAAACCTTAACTGGGAAAGGAGATGAAGGTTCACTTATAGTCTTAGGTGATGTAGCCTACAAATAACCTACGTAAATGTTACTTAAGATACCACGATGTCCATTCATTCAAGTAATAAGGAAACTTGTACTGGGAGACCTCATTAGCAGTTAAGTTGCAATGTAATGTCTTCTTTCGGACAACAATATAATGACTTTTTTTCTGGCAGGAGGAAGTGCTGACTGCAACACCAACCCGACAACAACATCTTCTGTTAATGTAAATGTTAGTTAAATATGCAGTTTTACTGCTTCTATCAGAATAAACATGAATTTGGCTTGTATATTACCATTAATAAAGTCTTGTTTACTAGTGAGCATTTGAAAATTACTGTTTCTGGTTTTCAAATTATAACTCAAGTACACAAATAATACCAGGTTTAATATCTGAGATACGTAAACAAGTGCACAAATAATACCAGGTTTAATATCTGAGATACGTAAACAACAGGGAATATACTTCCTGCTTCACTAAATAAGTGACCAGTAAAATAAAGAGTTAATAAATTTGGTTAAGCTTACAAGTGTTTTTTAGGAGAAGCCTAATAACCTCCTCTGAGAGCCTTAGCGCGGGTTATTGAGGCGGATTATTGAGGCTGGTTATTGAGGCGGATTATTGAGGCTGCCTACGTAAGAAACCGATCATGAGAAGGGATGATAACTTACAAGGCCGGGTAACCCCGGAAGTTGCTAAGAGCAGAAAACTGACAGGAAGTAAGTATATTATCAGCTGTTCTGTAAACTTTGACACATTTTGATCTAGACTGAACAGCGTGGGTACGCTGTGTCCACGTTACCAAAACATTGATATATTTATATATTTAAAGAATTACCAGTATCCTCTTAGTTATTTCCTTCTTCCTACGTTTCGTTTTTATCTCTCTCATTACACGGCGTAAAATTTTCAACACTTGTAAACAACAGCCAGGGAAAGCTTCTTGCAACAACTGGCATATGAAGATATGCTATAACCAGAGTTGTAGAACCCATTGTAATATTCTTGGAATATCTACGATAACTTCCAAAAACATCCACGGAGGTACAGATTAAAAAAAAAAATCCTTATTCGATGACTGCGAAGAATGAAATTCTAGTGTTTAGGTGCGTATTTAAGACAATTTGACATGTTTATAGAAGTGTGCGGCATTTGCAGCGAGTCTCACTCGACCAAAGACTGTTTGAATAAAGTAAAAAGAGGAGAGGCCACGGAACCTCGATGTTCTAACAGCGGCAAGAAGCATCATGCCTGGAACATGCACTGTCCAGAGAGACTCCGCCGGGTCAAGGCATTATGGAAAACCCCAGTTGTTCAGCCTCCAATGCCAAGTAGAGCCCTCACCACTGAGTAGAGCCCTCACCACTGAGTAGAGCCCTCACCACTGAGTAGAGCCCTCACCACTAAGTAGAGCCCTCACCACTGAGTAGAAGTCTCTAGAGGCTCTCCAACTTGTCGTATTTTTTTGTTTATGATGTTAAAATTCAAAATCGGTGTTTCTTAATGTAAGTCTTGGGCTTTGAATGTCTTAATTTGCCATATTCATTGATAAAATTGGTTGTTGGTGTCCACCTGATAACTTCTAAATATCTCTCTCGATTTTTTTTAAGTCTTCATTGCTAATAATTAATTAATTTCGAATGTTGTGCCGCCTTCTACACTATTCTTTTCTCATGAATTGACGTACAGTCGACTTGGGTCAATATGGGTATAGCTTTCTTGGATCAAGCAGCGACCGATATACATCTAGTTGTCCTCTTGGGTATTGCTTCTGGGCACCTGGTGCATCACACATCATGGTAAAGTTATGTCTATTTCCTGACTTACATAGTCAGTTACAAGCTGGTATCGTACACATAGTGCCAGCCTTAAGAACTGTTCTGGCTTATTTACAAGCTAACATCAATTAGTCATTCCCAAGCGCCTCATAGAAGAGTTAGGGACTATTCGAAGCTCTGGTGTCATAACCAGAACTAGTTCTGGTATTGATCTCTTTGTGTTTACTATAGGAATATGAGACGCCGCTCCCATGGGAAAATTCCCTGACACGCATACATTCAAGTATGCCCAGTAGAGGTTTTAGGAAAGGTAGGGAGTGTGTAGACCAAGTGTTTACAGTGAAACATATAGCTGAACAGAATTTAAATAAGGGTAAAGAGGTGTTTGTGGCATTTATGGATTTGAAAAAGGCGTATGACAGGGTGGATAGGGGTGCAATGTGGCAGATGTTGCAGGTGTATGGAATAGGAGGTAGGTTATTGAAAGCAGTGAAGAGTTTATACGAGGATAGTGAGGCTCAGGTTAGAGTATGTAAGAGAGAGGGAGATTATTTCCCAGTAAAAGTAGGCCTTAGACAAGAATGCGTGATGTCACCATGGTTGTTCAATATATTTATAGATAGGGTTGTAAGAGACGTGAATGCGCGGGTGTTGGCAAGAGGTGTGGAGTTAAAATATAAAGAATCTAACACAAAGTGGGAGTTGTCACAGTTGCTTTTTGCTGATGACAATGTGTTTTTGGGAGATTCTGAAGAGAAGTTGCAGAGGTTGGAAGATGAATTTGGTAGGGTATGTAAAAGAAGGAAATTGAAAGTGAATGTAGGAAAGAGTAAGGTGATGAGGATATCAAAAAGATTAGGTGATGAAAGATTGGATATCAGATTGGAGGGAGAGAGTATGGAGGAGGTGAATGTATTCAGATATTTAGGAGTGGACATGTCAGCAGATGGGTCTATGAAGGATGAGGTGAGTCATAGAATTGATGAGGGGAAAAGGGTAAGTGGTGCACTTAGGAGTCTGTGGAGACAAAGAACTTTGTCCATGGAAGCAAAGAGGGGAATGTATGAGAGTATAGTTATACCAACACTCTTATATGGGTGTGAAGCATGGGTGGTGAATGTTGCAACGAGGAGAAGGCTGGAGGCAGTGGAAATGTCATGTCTGAGATCAATGTGTGGTGTGAATATAATGCAGCGAATTCGTAGTGTGGAAATTAGGAGGTGCGGGATTACCAAGACTATTATCCAGAGGGCTTAGGAGGGGTTGTTGAGGTGGTTTGGACATGTAGAGAGAATGGAACATAGTAGAATGACTTCGAGGGTGTATAAATCTGTAGTGGAGGGAAGGTGGGGTAGGGTCGGCCTAGGAAAGGTTGGAGGGAGGGGGTAAATGAGGTTTTGTGTGCGAGGGGCTTGGACTTCCAGCAAGCATGCATGAGCGTATTTGATAGGAGTAAATGGAGACAAATGGTTTTTAATACTTGACGTGCAGTTGGAGTGGAAGCAAAGTAACATTTATGAAGGGATTCAGGGAAACCGGCAGGCCGGACTTGAGTCCTGGAGATGGGAAGTACAGTGCCGGCACTCTGAAGGAGGGGTGTTAATGTTGCAGTTTTATAACTGTAGTGTAAGCACGCCTCTGGCAAGACAATGATGGAGTGAATAATGAATTGTTTTCTTTTTCGGGCCACCCTGCCTTGGTGGGAAACGGCCTATGTGTTAATAAAAAAAAAATCGTATGTAGTGTTATAGAAATTATTGCCAAATCAGTTGCACAATCTAGTTGAGATAAGCATCCTTGTGTATCAGACCAACACCGTCTCTCAAGAAATATCAATATGAACCGAAGTCCTTGTCAGTCGTAACCGTCACACGCCTAATTGATTATATTAATGAAACCTTACCCCCTACTACAAAAAGCTGCCACTCACTACCGCCGTCATAACACACACAACAACCAGCTACAGCTGAAATGTTCCCGATACAGTTTGGTTGTTTAGTTTATCCGAGTTCCAAGACTCATCATCGCTTTGTTATATTACCGACATTTCAAAGGTTCAAATAAACCATTTTTGAAATTATTTATTCGGCATTAATCCTTGTAGAAACGTAGCTTATGATTGCCCCCTAATATCACTTGAATTTTTTCCTGATTATCTGTCTCCAGACATTGCTTGTGAGAATTTTTTTTATATATTTTCTTAGGTAATTGATTATTTCCTTCAAAAGTCTGTGTTGAATTAGCTGTGTCAACAGTTAGCTGTGTCAACAGTTAGCTGTGTCAACAGTTAGCTGTGTCAACAGTTAGCTGTGTCAACAAGAGACACAAGTTTATGATTCTCAAGAAAAGTACAAACATCTGGAGTAAGACGATCTAAAAAGATTTCCAATAAACCACCTACCAAAGTTTCTCTCCATTCGTAACTCCTGCGGCTTTAACCATTTTGTAAAGCATTTTAACTATTCCAGAGTAAATTCCATATGTTCGCATAAGCTGAGGTCGGTACTTAGCTAATATTTGTTCATTAGTTAGTGGATTTGACTCCCTTATAACTCACAAGCTTCAACACACAAGCGAACTCTATGTATATATATAGGATGGGGTCCACCTCAGGTGCAAATTGTGGGACCCATAGCCTCGGAGAAGTGGATAAAAAGGCTTCAAGGAAGAATATTTGATTTCTTTCTGAAGCCATTTGAATATTCCACTTCTCCTACCACCCCATCTTTTCATTCTTTTATTTTTTCCGATAGGTATATTTTATTACGTAATATGGTACAAAAGATTTAAGAGATACAGTGTTGATATAAAGATGGCATATACATTACATGAGGTGTGAGAGATACATGTCTAGTACATATTGTTACATGTTTGTCACTGATTATAATGCGAAAATCTCATCCAGCTTCTCAGAGCTGGGGTGCGTGCCCAAAATACAGCATGCATTACCCCTCTGAACAGCAGCGCTGAGTCGCTGGAGCAGAAAACTAGCTGCCCTGGGATCCCTAGTTACCCTTTCATTGACCTCTTCGCTCTCTGTCCGAGAGATTGTGCTGCGCAGTTGCTCCTGGTCCAGTCTTTGCGCAACTTCCGATTTTCTGCAAGATGGCGTCCAGTGTTCGGAGGAGGAGCAACACGTGTGTGTGGAGCTTCTTAAGGGAGCTATTTACCCAGCTAACGCTTCTGTTTTGCTGCCGGCGATAATCCGCGACACATTTTGTTTTTGTCATGAAGACCAATACGGAATTGCATTGAATGGTTCGACGAGGATCTTCATGAAGTTTGGTACGGTGAAGGCATATGAAAGAATTGTGGAGAGGTACCAGGAGAAGCGCTTCACTGTCAACACTGGGATAGAAGTCCGGCTCAGGGATGCCTCGACACATTACACCTTTGTGAGAGTTTGTAATGTCCCATTTGAGGCCATTGGATTGGACATCAGCGAGGCTTTTCAACGGTATGGTGTGGTGCATTCTACGGCTATGGGACGGTGGAATGATGGAATATATGCCGGGTTGCCAGAAAGTTCCTTCACCTTGAAAATGACTTTGAAAAGGCCTTTACTGTCCTATGTACTGCTGGAGGACAGTTGGATGCAGGTGTTTCTTACCTACGCGGGACAGCGTAGGACATGTTGTGTGTGTGGGGCATACGATCACATAGCGGCGGGGTGTCCCACCGTCATGGCCCCAAGATCAATGGCTCCAAAGGTACCTGTGGTGCATAACCCCTTGGAGGAGCCAGCATCTGAGACTGTGGAAGGACTGGGAAAAGCCAGTTGGGCGGAAGTGGTGGAAGGTGTGGGGAAAGTTGTGTAATGCTCCCTGAGGTGTTGAGTGCTCCAACAATAGTTGGGCCTGAAAGAGATAATGAGTCTGAGGATTTGGTGGAGGTGGGTGACCTCCAGGTGGAGGTCACCCACCTCTTTTTATGGAAGATCCGGAGGTGGTTCCCTCTGGAGTTGAAGGACACTTACAGGTGGAGGAGGGTAGGATTAACGAGGACGTTAGCGTGCTGGAAGCTGGGGAAGACAGTTTGCAGGTGCAAGAAGTGGATGCTGTTGTGCATAGGGATGGAAACACAGCTGTAATGGAGGTAGGGTGAGAATCGAGAAAGAGGGCGGGAGAGGTGTCAGATGATGATGTCCTCACACCTGCCCAGCATACAGGTAAGAAAACATGGGCAGAGATGTCACGGAAGGGAAAGGTGGGGGCACAGGTGAGGGTATGGGATCAGGGAGTGAGGAGTGTTAGAGATAAAGGAGTTTTAGTGAAGGGTGTCACGGCCCGCCCGCAGAAGCACAGAGGAAAGCCCCCTTTGGCGTATTCAAGTGTTTAACGATTAATGTGAATGGCCTAATGGCAGAAATTAAACGTAGGTGGGTGGAGGTAGTACTCAGATGATATGACGTAGACGTAATTTTTATACAAGAGCATAATTTTAGGTGTGGTCGAGAGTTGAGATTAAAGGGATATGAGGTGTATGCAGGTAACTCGGGGAAATTAAAGGGTGGGGTGGCTGTGGGGGTGAAGGAGTCCAGTCTCTTTCGGTTGTTAGCTTGGGAGGAGGGGGGAGGGAGGGTGGTGAGGATGGATGGGAACTGGGGCGACATTTGAGTATGTTTCATGGGAATATATATGCCTGCTGACAGTAACCGTGGTGTTAAGGAAAAATTTGTAAGGGAGGTTTTGACATATCATTTAAGGGGTTAGCCTATGATTACTCTGCTGGGTGGGTATTGGAATTGTATAATAAGGAAAAAAGATGTAGAACCTAGAGGGGCGGGTTGTGAGCTAGGGGCTTTGCGTGTTTTACTGAAGGAGGCGGGAGTGTTTGATGTGGTACGGGGAGATGGGTGGAGGGTGGAGCACACTTTTGTGAGGAGAGGCTATGCAGCCCGGTTAGATCATGTTTATGCAATGAGGGACGTTACAGTGGGGAGAGTGCAAACGCTTGATATTGGTTTTTCGGACCATCATGGTTTATTAGTAGAGGTGGAGTGGGATGGGATGGTCTGAAGGTACAATGGTTATTGGAAGTTGAATGTGCGTTTGCTGCGGGGGAGGGGGAGGGGAATGGTGGGGGTTCTTCTGGTTAGAAGGAGCAGGGGAACGGGAGAAGGATTTTTTTAGGCTGGTGGGAAAAGAGTGCAAAGCAGGGAATAAGGGACTTTTACAGGACTCAAGGAAGGGATGAGGCAAGGTGGAAGTTTGGTCTTCAGAAGTATTTGGAGGGACAGCTTAATGAATGCTATGAGGGAGGGGTTTTTAGGTATGGGGAAATAGAGGGGTTGCAGGGAAGGTTGAGGGATATTCAAAATGATCGTTTTGATGCGATCAGAGTAAGAGGAGGTATTGAGGAGGCGTTGTGGGGTGATAGACCATCAGGTTGCGTGTTGAGGAGGTTTAGAGATAGGCAGAGGGGTAACACGATTATGGGGGTTGAGGTGTGTACAGGGGTGGGAGGATATGAAGTGGGACAGGTGCTCAGGACAATGGATGGCATAAGAAATTATGCCGATCATTGGTTTGGGAGGAAATTATCAATGAGTGTAGGGACGGGTAGGGAGAGGGAGGTCCTTCAGGAAGGGATCCTGTGTCGTTTTGGGGGAGGAGGAACGTGGGGAGTTGGTTGGAAGTATAAGTGAGGAGGAGGTGGGGAGGCAGTGTCTAGATTAAGTCTAGGGAAGGCACCAGGTTTAGACGGGATACCCAATGATTTCTATGTAGTGCATTGGGATACATTGAGAGAATGTTTAGTGCATTTGTTTAATTGTATGAAGGATGGGGGCCGGTTGAGGGAGACGCAGGGGACGGGGGTAGTTGTTCTGGTGCCGAAAGGAGGGGGGAAGGACCTTGGGAAATTATAGGGCGATATCCCTCATGTGTGGAGATTATAAAATCTTCGCAAAAATTTTAGGGAATAGGATGAAAACGGTGATTGACAAAGTCATACATCAGGGGCAGTTTGGTATACCTGGAAGCAGTATGAGTGTAGGACATGGGAGAATCGGGTATTTTATTGAGGGTAGGATGGGGGGGGGTGTCTTGGGAATAGATTGGAAGGAAACGTATGATTGTGTGAATAGAAGCATGTTGGGAAGTATATTAAGGAGTCAAGGATTTGGAGAGGAAATTGCTGGATGGGTGGAGACATTGTATAGTTCAGCAAAGGTGCATGTGCAGGTGAGTGGTAAGTTGGGGAGACAGGTGGTGATGGAAAGGGGTCTGAGACAGGGGTGTCCTATATCTCAGATCCTTTTTGCATGCATGCAGGACCCCTTTTATAGGTTAATAAAGGAAGGAGTGGGAGAGAGGGGAAGAGGGGGGGCAAGTAGTGTGGGCATAGTGGGGTATTTGGATGATACTACTGTATTGGTGGGTGGGACAGAAGGGCTAGTTTTGTGGGACGTATTATAGAGGTCTTTGGGGCGGCAACGAGGATGAGGGTTAATGGCGCCAAGTCTAAGTTATTGGAGGTGGGTATGTGGGTGGGGGGGCTTGGGGGAGGTGCATGGATGGAATGTTGTGGATAGGATAAAGATCTGTGGAATTGTGTATATGGCAGATGTGAGAGTTGCCAGGAGGTGGTGAGTAGGGCTCTGGGTAGAATGAGGGGTTGGAGAGCGGGGGATGTTACGCTGTTGCAACGGGTGGTGGTGGTGAACACCCTTGTATACAGTAAGATGTGGAATGTAGCTGCGGTGTATCCTTTAAGAATGGCTGACATCAGGGAATTACAAAAGAAAGTGTTCCGGTATGTGAGGGGGTATGGGATGCCATGGCTTCGAAAGGAAGTTGTCATGATGAGTGTCAAGAGGAGGGGGGCCTCATTTCTTTGGAACGTTGTGTGAAAGCAGTATATGTGAAACAGTATTTTTTATGGAAAGGAGGGGGTGAGGGGACGAGTAGGAGCGGTCATGGAGGATGTACGGAAGTGGTGGGGGGGAGGGATCTGCAGGTGTGTGAGGACATGGCTAGACAGTTGTTGGAAATGAGGGAGCTAAAGGGTAAAGGTGGGCAGGTTGGGGAGGGGAGTGAAAGGGGAGGGGTGGTACAGGGTCAAGGGAAATTTTCCAGTTTATGATTGGATGGGGATCTGGGGTGGGTTCAGGAAAATTCGCTTATTGCCTAAGGTCAGGGAGGTGGTCTACAGATTTGTATTAGGTATATTGGCATCAAGGTCTGAATTATATAGGATGGGGTTGGTAGGTACAAATGAATGTCAGAGGTGCGGAGATGAGGAGACAGCATTTCATGCTGTCTATTTTTGTGAGTCTTTAGAGGGGGTGAAGCTGTGGTTGGCAAGGGTGATTGGATTGGTGGGGGGGGAGAAAATTTTCGTCCTTACGGGCTTTAAGCTTTGATGTTGGGGGAGTATCCAGAGAGGTGGAGAGGGCAATCATGTATGTAGTTGCGGATTTTTTGTATGTATCGTGGGGAATGAGGGAGGTGGGAGGGGACTGTAGAGTGAAAGCCTTAGCGGCTCATGTGTATCGTTCAATGTGTATTAATAGGCTATTATATGGAGGTAAATGGGTATCGAGTTTCTCTAAGGGATATAGGACATTAATGGTAGCGAAGTTATTACGATGATGCAGAGTAGAGCTGGAATGGACTGGATTCTTTGGAAGCAAGAGTAGGTAGGGTGGGGTCGATGTTGTGTTGAATGAGGTTTTAGGGTGCTTAGTAGTGTAAATGTTGGGGGGGGGAACAACTGGTGACGAATATGCTCTTTTATTGAGCGATGGGGAAAAGACAGCTGACGCGGAAAGCGGCGGGATAGGTATGAGAGGATGACAGTATGAACTTGGCTGGACTTTACATTATGACGTGACAAAGAACAGGTTAAAGGGAAAGGAGTACGCAAAAGGGGGCTTTCTTAAGTGTTGGAGCATGGTAATCGATGGTTTTTATGAGACAGGAAGGTATAGTTCCTAGATGTTGTAAGGAATCATGTTAATATTATCAAATATTACATATCATGTTCATTATAAGTACTCTCAAAACAGGTAACTATAATTTGTTGTGGAGTAATTGTAATACTACCACAAGTTACATGGTATCAGATAAGGTTTTTACATTGTATCATTGTCATTATGTAATGTTAGGGTATAGCTTCGATTTATATTCATTATATCATTGTCATTAAGCAATGTTAAAGTATTGTACTGTTTTGTATAGGTTTTGGAATTATTGATGCCCACGATCTTATCGTGTGGGATTTAATTAGAAAAAATTTGTATGATGATTCAGGGTATCATCATAGTACATAGATCTTATGTATAGCAGTACTTAGTTCTTATTTTTTTTTTTGTGTGTGTGTGTGTGTGTGTGTGTGTGTTTATGAATTTTGTATGTTGTTATGGTGATATATGATCTGTGGGTTGGGATACGTGCTTGGATTAAGTGATAGGATTAGTCTATTAGGGATAGGGGTAGGAAAGTAAGTTGGTCTTTTGTCAAGTGTTATGTGTCTTGTGGTCAATCTATTTTGTAAAGTTCATCTTATTAACTTGTAATATTCAATTAGATGGTTAATCCTTTATATGTTGGTTTAGAAACCACAACTTGAGTGGTATCAGATAAGAATTAGTATCATTGTTATTATGTAATGTTACAGTAACGCACAGTTTTCGCATTATTAAGTTGGCAGTCTTGATGCCTACGGCCTCTTTGGTTAGAGATATTTAGTGATATTCTTGCATATAGGTTCTATGTAGAGGTACTTTGTTCTTACCATATGGGATATAGTGTCCTGTGTTCATGGTTGTTGTGTAACACAGGGTTTTATATGCATCTGTATGATGTTTAGCTTTTAAGTGTTTATGTTCAGAAACCACAAGTGGTGTAGTATCAGATAAGAATTTTCATTGTATCATTGTCATTATGTAATGTTAAAGTTTTGCACAGTTTTGCAAAGGTTCTTGTTAATGTATCGTTATGTGTTTCTTAAATAAAAAAAAAAAAGTTACCCTGTTGAGTCTTTTGCCCAGCTCCTTGAGGAACTTAGATGCACTCTTTCCCCATGAGCCAAGGGTCTCTGATCATATGGGAACAAACATATGATGATGGGCAAGTTCTCCATGTATATATATATTTTTATATTATATTAACACATCAGCCGATTCCCACCAAGGCAGGGTGGCCCGAAAAAGAAAAACTTTCATCATCATTCACTCCATCACTGTCTTGCCAGAAGGGTGCTTTTTATAAAGTTTTTCTTCTTCTCGTTTTTAGTAGATTTGTACAGGAGAAGGGGTTACTAGCCCATTGCTCCCGGCATCTTAGTCGCCTCATACGACACGCATGGCTTACGGAGGAAAGATTCTTTTCCACTTCCCCATGGACAATAGAGAAAATAAAAAGAACAAGAGCTATTAAGAAAAAGAAGAAAAACCTAGATGTGTGGATGTATATATATGCATGTGTATGCCAGTGTAGTGTGACCTAAAGTGTAAGTAGAAGTAGCTAGATATACCTGTTATCCAGCGTGTTTATGAGACAGAAAAAAGACACCAGCAATCCTACCATCATGTAAAACAGTTTCAGGTTTCTGTTTCACAGTCACCTGGCAGGACGGTAGTACCTCCCTGGGTGGTTGCTGTCTACAAACCTACTACCTTATATATATATATATATATATATATATATATATATATATATATATATATATATATATATATATATATATATATATATATATATATATATAAAGTATATATATATATATAATCTTTGACATATTGTACCATTGTATTCATGTTCATGTTTGTGTTTTCTATCAATGTATTCTGTCTATTAATAAAGCATTTATATGTAAAAAAAAAAAATATATATATATATAAGTATATATATATATATAATATATTTGCTTCACCTTGCAATGTTGCTTGAACAAGTACTGACCAATACTATACTGACGTTCTCGAACGATTCTAAACTGTTGCGATGATACTCTCTCCTTCCCTATCAAACTCTTCCTTAGCAAATAATTTATAATTTTTTTTTTTATATTTTATTTAAAAACCATAGTACAATATACATAGAAAAACAATATGTAACCAAAAACAGTATATAAAACCAACCCTAAGAGCGCCCTAACAAAAAATCCATATGCGGAAACATGCAAGTACATACACATGCTTTATTGACAAAACACATTAAGCCAGAAAACATTGAACAATCAGGTTGACGCTCAGTTAGAATACCAGAAAATTTGTATTTAGAAACTACCCATTACATTATATTACATTGAACATTTCACAACATAACGTGATTGTCCATCCTACGCTACCTAAACACGCCACCGAGTACATCATTGCGGGGCAACAAAAACTAACATGTCCCCCCCCTATGCTAACAAACCCCCTAATGTACCACCTCACTTTACAACTGATACAACATTTTTAAGACAAAAACAACCCGCAGCATCCCGCTGCCCCTATCAAAACCCCCCATCCCACCTGTCCCCTCCCGATCTGCATTGCCAAAAACTCCCCACTTGACACAGATATACATACGGTCAAAAATGAACAACACTATAACTTTATGCCAAAGTGCCAGGGACTCGATGTGCATCAGTACATAACACCAATCTCCACAAGTCAACTTATCACCGGCAGCGTTAGCCACC
>WNWK01042141.1:0-16119 GCA_009830355.1 Cherax destructor | reverse complement strand
AAAAAGGGACATGTCAGCAGAGGGGCAAGGAAGGATGAGGTGAATCATAGAATTGATGAAGGAAAAGGGTGAGTGGAGCACTTGAATCTGTGGAGACAAAGAACTTTGTCCATGGAAGTAAAGAAGGAATGTATAAGAGTATAGTTATACCAACACTTTTATATGGGTGTGAAGCATGGGTGATGAATGTTGCAACGAGGAGAAGGCTGGAGGCAGTGGAGATGTCATGTCTGAGGTCAATGTGTGGTGTGAATATAATGCAGAGAATTCGGAGTTTGGAAATTAGGAGGAGTACGGGATTACCAAAACTATTATCCAGAGAGCTGAGGAGGGGTTGTTGAGGTGGTTCGACATGTAGAGAGAATGGAACGAGACAGAATAACTTCTGAGAGTGTATAAATCTGTAGTGGAGGGAAGGGGGTAGTGGTCGGCCTAGGAAAGGTTGGAGGGAGGGGTAAAGGAAGTTTTGTGTGCGGAGGGCTTGGACTTCCAGCAAGCATGTGAGCGTATTTGATAGGAGTGAATGGAGCCAAATGGTTTTTAATACTTGACGTGCTGTTGAGTGTGAGCAAAGTAACATTTATGATGGATTCAGGAAACTCGGCAGGCCGTGACTTGAGTCCTGGAGATGGGAAGTACAGTCTGCACTCTGAAGGAGGGTGTTAATGTTGCAGTTTTATAACTGTAGTGTAAAGCACCCCTCTGGCAAGACAGTGATGGAGTGAATGATGATGAAAGTTTTCTTTTCGGGCCACCCTGCCTTGGTGGGAATCGGCCAATGTGTTAATAAAATAAAATAATTTTTACCATGTAGTTTAAGTAGTCCTAAGAATGCCCGCAATGCACAGCATATTAGTGGCTTTTGGCATGTACATCTCTTTATACCTATGTATCATGTCTACCCAACTATGTATCATTGTACCATGTCTAAATAATGTATTATTATTATATATTATTATTATTATTATTATTATTATTATTATTATTATTATTATTATTATGATATTGTAATTAAGAACTGTAATGTCTTTAGCAGTATTTAGGTCGACGTGATATTCATCATTAGGTTAGTTGGCAATTCTTTGTATCATGTATAGGGATGCTTGAACAATTGTATAGCGAATGCGTGTTGGTCAAGTAGTGTAGAAACTAATAAACATAATGAATCTCGTGTTGACTATATATTAAGCTAGAATGAACTAAAGAATTAACTAGGTATAAGCTTATAAGGATAAATTAAAAAAAAATGTAGTACCAGACTATGAATAGTGATTGCATTATAGTGATGTATCGGATATTTGCATCGCATCTCGCATCTGCGGAACATCCGCACAATTTCTTACATCCGTATCTGCATCCGCATCCGTATTTCACAGCAAACAGATATCCGTATATACATCCGCATCCGAAATCCACGGAACATCCGCACAATTTCTTACATATGCATCCACATTCTCATCCGTAAAATGAGTAAGTAAGACATCCGTATACACATCCGCATACCAAATATCTAATTTTGTTACATCCGATACATCCCTATTGCATTACAGCTAACAGCTGTTGTTTACAATGTATAGTAGAATAATATATGCACAATTCTAAGTTAAAGACTATGTAAAGTTTGGAATTCTATGAATATAAGATGTCCCCAGCACATGCTTCAATGACTTCTTTGGCTAGCATGCAATTGCAGACCATCAGCATCCCCGTCATCCATGTTTATTCCAAGTCTGCGATCCAAGCAATTATGCACAGAGAGCCAGGGACAACATACACTTAATCGCATCCATCGGGAGCGACCTGCAGACGCTCATGGCCCAGGGACGCAGAACCACCATCAACTGATCCCGAGCCATGTGGGTACCCCTGGCAATGATGCAGCAGATGAGACTGCTAAGACCACAATCCTCTGCTTGAGGCACAGCCACGTGCTGCAGTCTCCATCAGCCCCAGCCAGATTATGCTATGGGCTGCCAGTGCAGCCAGGCGCCCTCTCTGACCCTTGGGATTCAAGAGCCACTGCTGGTATGACAGGGCAACTCACAGGGTACCCCTTCCAAGTATTCAGTCACAGACCAGGGGAAATGGTGAATATCCAACGCCACTCTTAGGGTATCTCACCACGGCACAGATCGTTAAATTGCAAAAGAGGAGCTCTGTGCTCACTGTGACCAAATGGTTCCGAAACCCAATGTGCACTACCTGTTAGACTGCAAAGCTACGATGCCCCTTGCCAGAGATACTTCCAATAACCCTAGTGGGACAAGCCTGGGTGGATGTGGAGGCACATCTCGTGTAACTAGCCATCAGAGATTGGAGACCCTACTTCCAGTCATTGCACGTCATACGCCCCCCCCGCCACCCTCCGGTTGAAGTTCTTTAAGGTTTGCTGAGGACCCCGTTTCAACCCACACCAACCAAACCCTTAGAGCAAAATAACTTTGGGACATCATTTGTCAATAGAATCGGAGAGGAAACTCTCTTCCAACCAAAGAATTATCATGTAAGTAAAAGAAAAAGAAAGACACTTCCCTACCCGGGAGCCACTGCCGGTCACCAAATTGTCCACTTACCAGCAAATCACTAGAATAGAATATAAGATGGTAAACAATGGATGGAGTACTGCACCAGAGACTGTTAAGGAAAGTAGCCGTCATGGAATTGGGGAAAAGTGCTGTCATTTGCTGTGTTAATTGCTGGCTGACAAATACTGTAAGGAAAATGCAGAAACATTCATTGACAACTGGGACCTCTTCTATGGCAAAAATGACATGTATGCCAGGGATGGAGTTCACTTATCTAGGTCTGGGGTGGGGGCTATGGCAACTGCAATGGAGGGAGAAGTTAGGGCTTTAAACTAGAAAAAGTTAGTGGTATGGGTTATGGGAGGAAAACAATGAAGTCCCAGTGTAGTAATGTTATGAATTCTAGGGGAACTAGTAATAGACAGAATAAGGTGGATATTGGAAAGCCAGTGGCACTAGGTGACAAGGACTGTAATAGGTATAGTGGAAAACAGAAATGAACAGGAAGAGTAAAGAGAAGGAGGTTTTCTTGATATAAATACCAGTAATCTGTTTGCCTTATTACATATGCTTAGGCACTGCTGTCTTGGTTTAAGGTTGCTGCTTACCATAACCCTTAAGTCCTTTTTGCAGTCTGTATGGCAAAGTTCTATGTTATTTAACTTATAAGTGCTTTGGTTATGGACACTCCGAGCTTCAGAACCTTGTATTTATCTACATTGAATTGCATCTGACACTATTCTGAACAGGAATTGAGTTTGTCTAAATCCTCCTGAAGTTCCCTGACATCTACGTTTGAATTAATTATCTTACCTATCTTCGTGTAATCGGCGAATTTGCTCATATCACTAGTAATTCCCTCATCAAGGTCATTGATATATATTATAAACAACAATGGGCTCAAGACTGATTCCTGTGGAACGCCACTTGTTACAGACCCCAATCGGATTTAACCCCATTTATGCATACTCTCAGTTTTCTATTAGTGAGCCATGACTCGATCCATAACAATGCTTTTCCCCCAATGCCATGAGCTGCTACTTTTTTTTATTGTCTCTGGTGTGGTACTCGATCAAAAACCTTACTAAAATCTAAATAAATAATATCGAATTCTTTATCTTGATCAATAGCCTCAAAAGCTTTACTGAAGAAGGTTAATAAATTTGATAGGCAGGAATGGCCCTCGTGAATCCATGCTGAGTGTCATTAATCAAATTATGGTTATCTTGATGGCTTCTTATAATATCAGCTATAATTGACTTTAGTAATTTGTCTACAATTGAGGTCAAGCTTATTGGGCGGTAATTTGACGGTAGTGACTTGTCCCCTGTTTTAAAAATAGGGATTACATTTACCATCTTCCACATAAGACACTACACCTGTTTGAAGAGATATATTAAAAATGTTAGTTAATGGTTCACAGAATTCCATTATACATTCCTTAAGAACCCTTGCAAAAAGCTCATCAGGACCCGGCGATTTATTTTGTTTCAGTCTGTATAATTGTTTCATAACCATTTCACTAGTGACTGTCACATTACATAATTTATCTTCTTCAGGGACACTATTAAAATTAATTACTGGGATATTATTGGTGTCTTCTTGTGTGAAAACCGAGAGAAAATAATTAATAAAAATAAAGCACATATCATTCTCCTTGTCAGTAAGATGCATAACTGCGATAAACCACCTCAATTACTGGGAACGCTTGAAGTTTCTAAACCTGTACTCCCTAGAACGCAGGTGGAAGAGATATGTTATTATATACACGTGGAAAATTCTTGAGGGATTAGTACCAAACTTGTACACGACAGTCACTCCCTACGAAAGCGAAAGACTCGGCAGGCGATGTAACATCCCCCAATGAAAAGCAGGGGTGCCACTAGCACATTGAGAGACAACACAATAAGTGTCAGGGCCCAAGATTGTTCAACTGCCTCCCCAGCATACATCAGGGGATTACCAACAAACCCCTGGCTGTCTTCAAGCAGGCACTGGACAGGCACCTAAAGTCGGTTCCTGACCAGCCAGGCTATGGTTCGTACGTTGGACTGCGTGCGGCCAGCAGTAACAGCCTGGTTGATCAGGCTCTGATCCAACATGAGGCCTAGTCCCAGACAGCGCCGCAAGGGCATTGACCCCTGGAACTCTCTCCAGGTATACTCCAGGTTAGTTTCTGAATCCCTAGCAACTTTAATTTCATATTCCCGTTTAGCTTTTCTTATCCCTTTTTACGTGCCTCTTTATGTCAGTATACTGATTTATAAGATGACTCTCACCTCATTTTATGTGCCTATAAATCCCTTTCTTCTGTTCTAAAAGATATTTGAGCCTATTATTCATCCATTTTGGGTCATTTCTACTTTATCTAATTTCTTTATACGGATAAATGTTCTTTGAGCAGCCTGTACTGTGTTAAGAAAGCTGTCATATTGATAGCTCTCTTCGTTACCCCAGTACACAGATGATAAGTGTTCTTAAACCCATAGTAATCAGCTAAGCAAAAATCTGGGACAGTTACTGAATTATCCCTAGCATCATACATCCATTCAATGATAAAAGTAATTGATTTGTGGTTGCTTGTGCCGAGTTCCTCTGATATTTCTAAATTATTGACAAGGGTTTCCTTGTTTGCCAGAACCAAGTCAAGTAGGTAATTTCCCTTGTGGGTTCTGTCACTAACTGCTTCAAAAAATAATCCTGAACTACTTATAAAAAGTCGTTAGATTCTAAATTTCCTGTCAAGAAATTCTAATCAATCTGACAAAAGTTATAGTCCCCTAGAATTACTACGTTATCGTGAATTGTGGCCCTAACAATTTCCTCCCAAAGTAGTCTCCCTTGTTCCCTATCTAAGTTTGGAGGACGATATATCATGCCTAAAATCAATTTTTCACACCCCTCTGAAAATTCTATCCAGACAGACTCTGTATGTGTTATTTCAGACTTTATACCCGTTTTATGCAACCCCATCCCGAAACTTCTGTCTACTTGGAACAATTTAAAACCCTGAATGTGACATTCAGCAGGCAAAAACATCAATATTACCTGCACTTGCAACTAATCTCAATTCGTTAATCTTATTTCTCACACTACGACTATTAGTATAGTAAACATTCAGAAAACCTCCCTTCTCTTTACTCTTTCTGTTCATTTCTGTTTTTCCGCTATACCTATTGCTGTCCTTGTCACCTAGTGCCACTGGCTTTCCAATATCCACCTTATTCTGCCTATTACTAGTTCTCCTAGAATTCATAACATTACTACACTGGGACTTCACTGTTTTCTCCTTATAACCCATACCACTATCTTTTTCTAGTTTAAAGCCCTAACAGCTCCCTCCACTGCAGTTGCTAGTGCCCCTACCCTAGACCTAGATAAGTGAACCCCATCCCTGGCATACATGTCTGTTATGCTATTTTCCTCACTTTATCATAAAGGTTCTCACTACATGTTCTAGTATGGGGGTATAGTAACCAAAAGAAACAGAAGTCTTATAGTTGGGGATGCTATTTCCACTCATGATCAGCTGCTGAAATTAAAAAACCTCCCCCTTGGTTATTTAAACCCCCAATTAAAAAAATAAGCTATTTAAAAAGATTATATAAAATATACAAGCCTTAATCAAACAGAAATAGCACCAAAGTCACAGGGGCTCACAGGTTTATTTAACCCTCTTTTCCCCAACTTTTTCTTTTACCCCAATGTCTTAACTTTATTGAAACCCCCGGGGCCATGAGGGGAAACATCAACCCAAATATACTTTCCCTCCCTTTCTGGCACATGCTTTTTGCCCAGAAAGATAAGAAAAAACAGTACATCCTCCCAAACTTGAAGACAAACAAAGAATTTCAACAAGCACAACAAACAAAATAATGTCAACAAGCAAAAATTCCCCTTAGTTACCCAAATAATTTTTTTACTCAAAAACATCTTATTTACTTACAAAAAATGCAATTTTATAAACTACTTATTTAAATGTGTGTATTTATTACCTATTATTTGAAAAATCAGATTTAACTCAGCTTCTTCTAGTCAAAAAAAGAGTGGCCTGCTCTTTCTGACTTTTAACAGAATTCTGATTTTAAATTATTTGGGGTTTCCATGACTTAATTACAAAAAAACCCATGTTGGGTTCTATAACCCCCATAACACCCCCCACCTCCAGCCCCTTCAAAAAATACCGTGCCCCTCAGGATAGGGCTAGAAAAAAATATCTGAGCCTAAAAGGTTTGAAGGCCCACTAAAGTTTTCTTTCCCAGCCCCCAAATGATTTCTTCATTTTAGTGTTATTTACTAAAAATAACATACTACATGGCAATATACAAATTTTCATGGCTCCACTGAACCTTCGCAGATTATCCCATATCCACATACTGAAAGGTGTAACCATTAACTACTTTAGTGGTTACTAAACATAGCACATTTTAACAATGCAAGGACGGGCACACGATGCCCACTGTAAAAGCCAGCCCCGAAAAGTCCTGTGCCTCCGCAAAAATCCAGCAGGCAACTGGTACCCCCGGGATGGCATTTTCCCTGATCAGGAGACGGGGTAAAAGCCAAACCCAGAGCAGTAAAATATACAAAGGCAGAAACTTTCCCAAAAACATGTAAAGGTGTTTTCTACGTGGGGGCCCGAACCAAACAGTGAGATTTTCCCAGTCAACATCAAGATCCTTAAATGGTCGGGTCCTTAGCCCATCTTCCGAGGACCTCACCCCTTTTGGATCCTCCAACCATAAAAGGGGGAAACTGCCACAGTACATGGAGGGGATCCACGGGACCAACACCCAAATCGTTGGACCGTTTCGTACTTAGAGAAACACCGACAAAATATACAACATCCCTTTCCCGGGAACTTCCCCCATCACCGAAGGAACCTCTCCCTCTACTCACAAATGTGCACCCCCTAAACCCTTTTCCCTTGCCGGGCCCAAACCCCATCTCCTTCACAGTCGGATGGCGGGGTAGGGAGCACTCGGGCCCCGCCAGGAGTTCACCACTGCAAAACAACAAGGTCAGCCCCAAGACAAACACTATGTGCAAAGAAATGCACCTTTATCTACGTGAAACATCTAGAAAGTGCATCAGCAACAACTTTTCCTCGGGAGCCTTTTTATATTTTAACAAAAAAATTTTTAAAAAAGGGAAAGGAACAAAGCCCATTTTAAGGGATTTTTGTTGTGTTTTCCCTTTTTTTTTGCAAAACCCCAGAGGATTATATTTCACATACCTACTACGGGATGTGGGGAAGCATTTGAGATAAATTGGAAATTTTTTTGTAAGGCCAACACCAAGGCTAAAGCTTCCTTCTCCAGGGTTTCCCATAACCACGTTGATGCTTTTTAATTTGGCTAGTGGTAACGGACTTTCTGAAGGCTCTCTCTCTCACCCCCTAATAACACTGCACCTCCCCCTACATCACTAGCATTCACTTGTAGGAAGAAGGGGCATTCAAACTCAGGACTTTTCAAAATAGGAACTTTCCCCTAAAAAAAATTTTTCACATTTTAAAAATCCCTGTCACTTTTGTTGTCCCATTTAAAACCCCCCCTTTGGGCCCAATTTCCAGTTTACTTTATTAAAAGGTTTTGGGGAGAAGGTCTGTTTTGGGCCCCCCGCCCGGGAACCTCATCCCCGTTTCCGATTTTGTGGCCTAGGAAAATTTCCAATGGCCCCCAAATTTTACTTTAAATTTGGGGGAAAGCTTTTGCCTCCAAACTAATATCCTGGGAGCCCCAATACGTTTGCCGAACTCATTTTTAACCAGTTTAAAGGGTTAAATTTTGGCTTGATAGAAAACCCAAACAATTTGTAATCTTACTAAGTGGTACCCCACTGACTACTGCACCCCATTATTCGGGGTATTTATACCCCGTTGGAATAGGACCCTTTAAGACCGAAGGAGAGTATATTATATTAAAAATAACCCATCTGGAGTGACAAACCAAAAACCCGCCCAGTGTGGAGGTTCGGGAGTTTCGGGAAGAATTAAAGAGGCCCAACGCCCCTGGGGCCCCGCCCAAAAGCCCACCTCCGTTGAACCAGAGCCTGATAAACTGGGGCTGTTCCCTGCTGGCCACACACGGTCCAACGTACGAACCAAAGCCCCCGGCCGGTCCCAATTGGGTGCCGCCCAGTGCCTGTTTGAAGACAGCCAGGAGTTTGTTGGAATCCCCTGAATGTTTTGGAGGCAGTTGAAAAATTTGGGGCCCCTGACACTTTTTTTTGGGTCCCCCAAGGTGTGGCCCCCCTGCTCTTCTTGGGGAGATGTTACATCGCCTGCTGAGTTTTTGCTTTCGTAGGGGGGAAAATTTTCATGTGCTTTGGTTTTCCCCCTCTGGGATTTTCCAAGTGTATATAATAATGTATCTCCCCCGGCCTGGTTCCAGGGGGGCCCCCCTTTGGGAATTTCAAGCGTTCCCAGTAATTGAGGTGGTTTTTGCAGTTAGTGTCCCTGAATTTTCCTTACTTTTTCCCGGTCACTTTCCCCTTTCCCTTTAAAAGGTTTGCAGTTAGTGTGCAGTTTCCGCCTGATAGAACAAGTGACCTGGTGTCAACATGGGCTTTAAGGGGAAACCCCGGTTTTGAAGGTTCTCATTATCCATCCTGTCATTTTTTTGGCAGATGCGATTGCTACAGGAGGTTTCCCCAAAAGGGGGTCCGCCCAGCCCCTCCCAGGTCTTTAACGTTTTTTTGCCTTTTTTTGTGGTTGGAATTTTTTTTATACTCCGATAATTTTTTCCCTCACGTTTTATATCGATAATTTAAACTTTCATCCCCGGGAAAAACAAGTTTTTTCAAAAACCCCCTTTGTTTGGGTTTATGTCTGTTGGGGTCCTTTCAGTGTCCTTTAAAGGGGACACTGTCAAAAGATTTGGGTTTTCACCTTTCAAAAGGGAAAACACGGCAAATTGGTTTATCCCTGTCTATGTCCGATATGAGGATGAGGAACAGGATGGGGGCGAAAAACTGTGCCTTGTGGGGTTTTTGCTTTTTCCCGAAAGGCCCCAGATTTTCTCTGTTGAACTACTCTTTTTGTTCTACTTGTTGGGAAAATTTTAGATCTATCTACCAACTTGTCCTGTTATTCCTTTATCACGTTTTTTTGCCACCACCATGGTCACACTTTTAAAAAAGGGTTTTCCGGATATAACATCTGCATTCTGTTTTTTTGAGCATCCAACCTTGTCGTATGGTCCGTAGGGTTGGGCGAAGGACCCCCCCCCTTTCCAAACCCCCTGCTGCCATTGGTTTGGTTTTGATGGTTGTTTGTGGGCGATCTTGCTTCTTAGAACCCCCTTTTAAATTTTTTTTGATAAGGGAAAATTAGCGTTTTTTCCGACTTTGCTTTCCTGCCGCCTTTGTGGGGTGGGGCTATGTCTGTTGTTTTTTGTAACTTGGGGCGACCAATGTCCATGCTCCCCCTTTCCCTAGGATGTTGAAAGCACGGGTAGGTTTTTGCAGTTCTTTGAAAAGAGTTCCATGAGTCAGGGCCTGGGCGGAGTGCATGGGCGCCCTTTACCCCCCTTTTATAGTCAGTGGCTTCAGGGTAATGCCGGATTAAGGGTTCATCTACCAGGTTCTGTGGCACCCTTTTAAAAAAAACATTTAGGTCTTCAACTTTCCCGTCTGGTTAGTGGCCCTAAAAAATGAGTCTTTCTGGGACTTTTTTTTTTTAAAAATCACTCATTTTTCCTTTCCGTCATCTGTGTGCCGACCCATCTCGGAAAAGGGGGCCCCCTATTTTATGTTTTTCTCGATTTGATTTTGGGATAAAAAAAATACTTTGGGGGTTTTTTTCAATTTCATTTATTTTTTGTTCTTCTTTTCGTTTCTTGGGTTCCCCGTAAAAAATTTCCTTTTGTTTTAAAATTTATGATTGTTTTTTTTAACCGTGGGCCCCCCTTTCTTTTTTTCCGATATATTGGCCCCTTGAGCGCTCTGTTATTCTTTGCCTTCGCCTGTATAGGGGGAGCCCCCCTCTTTTTAGTTTACATCTTCTCCTCCTTTTTCCCAAGGAAATTTTCCTTTAAAAAAACCCCAAAAAGGCCCCAAAAAAGTTAATTTTTTCTAACATAGGTTAGGATCCGTATGCTTGGTTTTCTTCCCAGTTTTTATCATTTTGGACTTGGTTTTTGGTCCCCCTTTTGTTTTTTTTTTGAAGTTGAATTTGAGAAGGCCCCCCCAACTCATCACATTTTGCGATCTGGGGCCCCCCCCATACATGTCCGGGCCCTATTATGTTGGGATCCCGGTTATCGTTTTGATATGGACATTTCGTTGTCCATTGTTAGGGAAAATGAGGTCCAGCATATTCTCCCCAAACTTGTAGGCTCCTTTTTATTTGGTGGTTTTAATTTGGGCATGATTTAAAAACTCGTGTGTGTGGATTTTTACCCAGTGCCCCTGGGTTTTCTCTGCTACCACATTTTTGCAATATTCCTCCATTTTAGGTGCCTTAGGTTGAAGTCCCCCGGGGCAAGATGTTGAGGGCAGGGGCTGGGAAAGGGGTTTTTTTTCCCGAATGGTTTAATTTTTGAAACTGGGCCGGGAATTGGGGACTTGGGACCGGAGGTTTGGGGGGCAACCAAAAAAATGACCAGGTTTTATTGTCGTCTTTAATGCTAAAACTTCAAACCTTACATCATTTGGGACATTTAGTAGTTCTGGCCAAAAATGACTCTGTGATTGGGGCCCAACCCCCCCCCCCTTTTGCCTGCCCCCTTGGGCCATCTGTATAGGTTGTAGCCAGGGGGTCCATATTTCACCCCAAATGGGTCCTTTTTGTGGGTCTTGGGAAAACAGCAAACATTGCATTTTATCTCAAAACAAACCAGGGGTTTAAAGGGATTTTTTTGTTTTCGCTGGTTTTTGACCCGTATATTTGAAATTTTTTTTGTCCCAGGGGGGGGGGGGGTCTTTTTCCTGGCACTTTTCTGTTGTTCATGGAGGGCCCTTGACGTGGCCCCCCAGAAATGAATTTGGGAAAAATTTCTTTTTTCCTTTCCACTTTTTTTTTTCCCTTTCCCGGCGCAAAAAAACCCCTCCGGAGTGGATGGCCCCAGAATGAAAAAAAGTACAGTAAAAATTAAAAAAAAAGATATATACTATTGGGGTTTAAAATTTCAAAAAATTGGGGCACCAATGAGTTTGGTGTTGGTTATTTTTGTTGAAAGTAAAGGGAAATAGATATTACCTATGATATTAAAAGATTTTAAAGGGTTTTAAGATAGTTAGGAAAGGGAAATAGCACTAGACTGTTATTTGTAATTGCACCAGAGAAAGTTTTCAATAGATATAAAAAGGGATAAAAACAATTTTTTATAAAAGTATAATAAAAAAAAAAAAGGGGCAAAAAAAAGGTTTCCAGGGTATTAAAATAAGAAAAAGGGGTATTTGCCCAGGTTATTAAAAAATATAATTTGTTAAGATAGGGGAAAAGATTTTGTAGCTGATATAAGCTTTGGATCTTTAAACAAATGGGAGGTTAATAAAAAAATAGGTATAAAAAAAAAGATTGAGCAATGATGTATAAAAAAAAAAAATAAATTTTAAAAAAATATTGGGCAATAAAGGTAGAATTAAGACTATGAGGTAGAATGGTAGTTGGATAAAAAAGTGAAAATTTAATGGTGGCGGCTGTGAGGTCACGAGCAGCTCAGCTGCGGTTCAGTCACCGTCATGCCCAAGGGGCCCCCTAAACGTTTTTGGAATGTGGGGACGAGTCTGAAGACGACGGGGGGCCCGATGGGAGCCCCCCCCAAGAAGGCCAAGGATGCTGAGAGACTGCGACGGGATCTGCCACCCCTTCACTCTCAATCCTCACCAGCCTGATAAGAAGGTAAAAAAAATTTTTTTGAGAACAGACCCCAGAACATAAAGGTGATATAAAAAAAGCCCGGGAACCCTATTCAATTCTAGGAAAAAAAAAGTTCGAAAAAAACCAAAAATTATCAAAAATAGATAAACCCCCTCTCTCACCTATGAGACGCAAACAGATTTAAAGTTTTCTTCCCACCATGGGAAAAGAATCTGGGAGTAAAACCCCAAGCTCAACACCCGCCCAAAAACCCCCACGAACACACCCAATACGCTTTTCCCCAGCTCCTCCCAAACCCAATTGAAGTCTCGCTCATAATCAACCCCCTTAAAAACAAGGAAGACATAAACAGCTTACCAACTTTTATGTACAAAAATTCTTCACAGGTATTTCAAATTATAGCAACACTATTAATAAATCCACTGAAGCCTCTACCTTTCCATAAATCCCAAAATAGCTAGGGTCCCCCGACCCAAAAAGGAGGTGATAAAACAGACTTAATAATTATAGCCCAAATTTCAATTTACCACTGCTTTCTAAAATCTTCGAAACTTTAAATTTAAAGCAAATCTTTTTTCCCCTCGTCTCACACAATGACCAACCCTGTCTTTTTGGATTCGGGACTAACAAGAGCACAAACGATGCTATTATGCCATGTTGGAGTTAATAAAACCCACGGAAAAAAGAACCCCCTGGGAATCTTCATTGATCTACCAAAGTTTTTGATACAGTCGAATGATTTACCCAAAAATTGCACACTATGGTATAAGGGGCCCCCACCAACTACCTAATCATATCGTAAACAAAAGCCAATAGTGTACACAAATGGAGGAACTTTTCCCACACAACAAATTACAGCGAGCCCCTCAAGGAATGTCCTGGGCCCACCCCTATTCCCTCATTTAAAAAGACCCCGAAGGGTCCACCTTTCAAACACATTTTTTTGCAGATGACAAACATATGTCTTCCTCCATAAACCCAGTTATACTCCCAACATATTAATGCCGAATTAAAAAGAAAATATCAACCCTATGACGATAAAGTTCTCTCAATACTGACAAGACCTTTTTTAAAATTTTGGGAAGCAAAGGAAAAGTTCCACTTAACATAATGCTCAATGGTTCACCCCTCACAAGACTTTGGGGAAAATTTCCCGAATTCACCTTGACAGTACCTTAAATTCCAAACAAATACAAAAATTTCCCAAAAAAATTCAAAAAACAGTAAGCATATTATCAAAGATCGTATTTTTGCCACAATCGGCTCTCCTTGCACTATATCATTCACTTATCTACCCCTTTTCTCACCTATGGAACGGCATGGGGATCCAACATTTCACCCTTTGACCACTCTAACACAACAAAAGGCTGCAGTCAGAATGATAAAAAATTCCCCCAGACAGCATACTCCACCACTTTTAAAAATAAAAATACTCACCTAAAAACATTCATACTTATTCTTGTGCCTACTACATATATGAAACTTTACACCTTTTAAACCCTCCGCTCAAAACTCCCCACCAACTTTTGGACCCCTGACCACAAACAAAAACACAGATCACTTTTGATATCCGGTTCATAACAACCTATGTTTCTATGCCCGAAGGCCCCAGAATCTGGAATTCATTCCCGTAAATATTAAGATAACCTTGTCTGAAAACAATTTTGACTAACTCAAAAAACCCCCACCACCCAAAACTAAATAATCATACTATAAACTCTTTGAAAAATGCTCATTATTCCCATAAGATAATTTCAATTTTTAATAATATGTTACTATTATTTACCCCCCCACTCACCCCAAAAATAAATACTACTCATACTATAAATTAATGTCAAAATGCTCAGTGTTATTTTTCCCTTAAAATAATCTCAATTTCATATTACCATTCGAGAACTATACACCCTTTTCAGTCAATATCATCTATAATAATTTTAACAGTATAATATATCATATTGAAAGAAAACAAATTTTAACTAGAATAAACTCAATAAATTTCTCTATTATTATTAAAAGTCTTTAAGATAATAATTGCTGCCCCCAATGCCATGGCATGTCAGTGGCTCTCCTTGCACTCAATTTATATTGTAACTACCAATACCTATGTAATCTGCAATGAAAAAATTTTCTTTACTTTACTAGTTCAGCCTGCAGATTTCCCAAAAGACCTGGTCCCCCAGATGGACATAGGGGTCATGGGAGGCCACCAAAGGGTGTGGCCCCCAACGGCGGGGGTTGGGGCCCGACCAGGCCCCAAACCCCCCTTGCATCAGCCACCACAGAGGATGGGGGAAAGGCGACCCCCGTGGAAGAAAGACTTCCCGCTCTGCTCGGACAATTGCAACCATGGCCTTCAACAATTCAAGGTTCCCGAACGGAAGGGGGTATCTGGGGGGCACCCCCACCTCCAGCCCCATTTTGGAGTTCACTTGGAACAAATTTTTGGTCGTTCCTCGGGAGAGGCCCTTAACCCCCGGGCTTTAAAAGGGGGGCTGGTTGTGACGCACCCAAGCATGGTGGAACTGATTGTTTGGGAGAAGGTGAAAAGGGGGGTGCCTTCCGTCCCGGTCCCTTCCTTTGGGACACCTTTTTTGGAACTCCCCAAATATTGTCAAGGCAGGGGCGATCACTGCCAATGAACAAGGTGCCCACCCGACGGGGGCTGATACACCACAAAAACCCCCTCCCCCCGCACCCTGGACCCCAGGGGGCCAAAAGGTTCCCAAAACCCGGCCTTTTCCCCGACAAGCTCACTTTGTTGCTTCAACTGTCAGGGGTTTTAATCACCCCCGCAACCACCTGCCAGCGAGGGGATTGGGGGTGTGGCGGGACACGACTCGAAGGGCATTTCACTCCTCAAACAACCGACCAGAAGACCCTCGGGGGGCCGGGGGGTTTAACTGCTCAAAAAGGCACCCTGCCTGGAAAGAGCTTCCTGTGATGGTGCAGCACTGGCAGGGGGGCATCACTGGAACGGCTTGGCACCCGCGGCAACGCCCAACCCCAGGGAATGCCCAAAAAACAGCCCGCATGGGCTCCAACCACAACACTACGGTTGCCCCTGATCATACCCGCGGTTCCCAGACTGGGCCCCAGCAGAGGCCCAGGGGGAATCGGGGGCTTGCAGCTGCACGCCCCAAAAGCAGGGCCACCAGCAAGGGGGGGAAGAAGACAGAGTCACTTGGAAAAAGTGGCAACAGGTCAGGGAAAACTTTCCAAACAGGCCACTGCTGGGAAAAGTCTATCCACGCCATCTTTCCAGATGGGGGCTTTCCTGGGGCAGGCCCCTCCTGTGAACGCCCGGGGGCAAGCAGCCTCCCCGCCGGGGCCCGGGCATCCACGGCCCTCCCCGGGCCCGGGCCCAGGGTACCCAGCTTATGCAGCTGCAGTGTCGACAGCTACCCAAACTTACCCGCTGGCTCGGGGCCCCCACGAAGAGTCGGCCGACCCAACACCTACAGGAAGGGAAAAAGTCATTTCCCGCTCGTCTGAAGAAAAATGTTGGGGGTCATTTCCCGGGGGTCCTCACTCGCCCTGCTGCCATCGGCGGAGGGCAGGGGGCGCCTGCAGGCAGCTCCTGTCATGGATGCTAGGGGTGGTCCTTTCCCCGGGGGAAAGGGCTCAATGGAACTTCAAGCCATCATCCCAAAAGTCCTTCCAGTCCGTGATGGAGGGGGGCCCCGCAGTTACCAACAACGGACAATGACGTGTCCCAGGCAGAGATGGAATCAGAGGGCCCCCCCTACACCCTTTTAAGGTCCCCCCGTG
>WNWK01042140.1:0-16119 GCA_009830355.1 Cherax destructor | reverse complement strand
TCGAAACATTGGCTCATAAGACGTATATATACGACCGAAACAGTCAAAGGGTTAAATACTCAACTATACTTATATTAAACTGTTTACTATAATTCTTACCATGGCTTACGCCAAGGTGGCACCCGGCAGCAGTGGCACCCAAGCTCTGATATTTTTTTCTCCAGCCAGAGCCCATCAACGCTTCTATGATAGCATAATTGCAAGTATTACTGCACTAACGCACGTAGAACCCAGAATGACCCAAGAATATCAACAGCGAGACCATCAACTCGAAAAATTGCCGATCTAAGTGGAGACTGCCATTCAAACCCAAAGCACAGCCCGCTGCCAGACGAACACCTACCTCAAGCTCTGAGCAACTACATCTTCTCCGTCTTAACTACAACAACCCCTGTACTACTATAGACCTAATACAGAAGAAGCAACAAAAAGAACAGCAAGAAATGACCCAAAATGGATGAATAATAGGCTCAAATATCTTTTAGGGCAGAAGAAAGAAATTTATAGGTGTATCAAAAGAGGTGAGAGTCATCTTATGAATCAGTATATTGACATTAAGAGGGACGTTAAAAAGGGGATAAGAAAAGCTAAACGGGACTACGAAATTAAAGTTGCAAGGGATTCGAAACTAACCCAAAAGTTTTCCAGGTGTATAGAACAAAAGTTAGAGATAAGATAGGTCCCTAAAAATAATTATGGGTATCTTACTGACAAAGAGAATGAAATGTGCTCCATTTTTAATAATTATTTTCTCTCGGTTTTCACTAAGACACTAATAATATCCCAAGAATTAGGTTTTTTAGTGAGCCTGAAGAAGATAAATTATGTAGTATCACAGTCACTAGCGAAACGGTTATCAAACAGATAGACCGTTTGAAGCAAAATAAATCGCCAGGTCCTGATGAGCTTTTTTCAAGAGTTCTTAAGGAATGCAAAATGGAACTCTGTGAACCCTTAACTAACATTTTTAACTTATCTCTTCAAACAGGTGTAGTGTCTGATACGTGGAAGATGGCTAATGTAATTCCTATTTTTAAAGCAGGGGACAAGTCGTTACCATCAAATTACCGCCCAATAAGTCTAACATCAATTGTAGGCAAATTACTAGAGTCAATTATAGCTGATAATATAAGAAGCCATCTCGATAGTCATAATTTGATTAATGATACTCAACATGGATTCACCAGGGGCCGTTCCTGCCTAACTAATTTATTAAATTTTTTCAGTAAGGCTTTTGAAGCCGTTGATCTTGATAAAGAATTCGATATTGTTTATTTGGATTTTAGTAAGGCTTTTGATAGAGTACCACATCAGAGACTGTTAAAGAAAGTGGCTGCTCATGGAATTGGGGGAAAAGTGTTGTCATGGATCGAGTCATGGCTCACCAATAGGAAGCAGAGGGTGTGCATAAATGGGGTTAAATCTGAGTGGGGATCTGTAACAAGTGGCGTTCCACAGGGATCAGTTTTGGGCGTTGTTGTTGTTTTGTTTATAATATATATAAATGACCTTGGAGGAATTACTAGTGATATGAGCAAATTCGCTGATGACACGAAGATAGGTAGGATAATCGATTCAGACGATGTCACGGAACTTCAGGAGGATTTAGACAAGATCAAGTCACCCAGCTGAACAAGAACATCATAGAAGAAAGATCATGAGTGGATGTACAACTTACTGATGTCATCAACAACTTCCAAGACCATAACGACCAACAACAGCTAAGTGAGCTGTTATAGTTAATAGCAAACATCTTCCACCCACAGTCACCCAAGAGACATGCATGGAGGCTGCCCTACAACTCTTCAAGGACACCTTAGCATAAACATACGTAGTGATGAACTAAAAGATTGCAAACTGATGGGCTACCAAGCAGGGAAAAAAACAGTGCTATTAAAATTCAATACCAGCTTGCAAAGAAACAACCTACTAAAAACATCCATAACTATGAAATCTGATGTCTATGTGACGAGTGCCTTACCAAAACAAGACAAAACCTCCTTTATCGTTTAAGAAAATTACGCAATGCCAAAAAATTCATCAGTGCTTTGTGAGGGATGGTAAAATCGCAGTTAGGAAACAGGCCACTGGGAAGAGGTATTTCATTGCAACAGAACATGAACTTAAAGATTCCTGAGTGAGGCTGGGTTAACAGAATTAGAATAATATGTAGTAAACCCACTATCCACGATTAGTGTTATGAACCATCTTTAAATTTTGTTCCCAAAATTCCAATACCCTCTTACCATTAAATTTTTACTTTTTGTTCCCCAAAATTCCAATACCCTCTTACCATTAAATTTTACCTTATATCCAACTACCATTCTACCTCATAGTCTTAATTCTACCTCATAGTCTTAATTCTACCTCATAGTCTTAATTCTACCTCATAGTCTTAATTTGTATTTGATAACTACAAAATCCCCTTATTATTCAAAGCTTTATTGCACAATTTTTATTTTATAATTATTATTGCCCCTTTTTTTATACTTCATTGCTCAATCTTGTTTTATACCTTTATTTTTATTAACCTATCATTGCCAAAGATCCAAGCTTCCATACACAGCTGCAACATCATTGCCCTATCCTTACCAATTATACTTTTTAATAACCTGTGCTAAAAATCCAATTTTACTTATTTTAATATCTACTGTATACCATTCTTTGCCCCTGTTTATTTGTTATTATACTTTTTATAAACCTGTATTATACCTTTATTTCTATTGCAACTATTCTCTAGTGCAATTACAAGTATCGGTCTTGTGCTACAACTATCTTATTATCTATTAATATCATAGGTAATATCTAGTTCACCTAATTACATTCTAGCTTATTGAATAACCAACACCAAACTCATTGATACTTCACAATTTTGTAATTTAAACTTAGTAGTTTATCTATATTTGTAATTTTACTGTACTTTATTTCATTCTAGCCTAATACATAACCATTACCATACTCATTGGTGCTACATTGTTATAAGTAATTTTATCTTATTAGTTTATATCTAATTACCTTCTAGCTTATTAAATAACCAACACCAAACTCATTGGTGCTACCCAATTTGTAACTTAAACTTAATAGATTAACTAAATTTGTAAGTTTTTACTGTACTTTATTTCATTCTAGCTTAATACATAACCAATACCAAACTCATTGGTGCTACATTGTTATTAGTAATTTAATCTTATTAGTTTATATCTAAATTTTTCAATAATTTTACTGTACTATATTTCATTCTAGCTTAATACATAACCAATACCAAACTCATTGGTGCTACATTGTTTTTGATAATTGTATCTCATTAGTTTATATCTAATTTTTTATTTCATACTAGCTTAATACATACTCAATACCAAGACCACTATGTTTATTTGTTACTATACTCTATTTGACCAATGTGCATTAGTTATATACTTACCAAAACATCCCCTTACAACAGATATCAGTACTATAACTCACCACACTATACATGATATAACAAAATCACTATTTAACCTAAATGATGAATGATCACGTCGACCCTGATCTAAACCTATTTAATCGAACACCCATTCAAAATTTACTGGAAAATAACTGCCTCTACTACACAGCATCACAAGCCCACACTGTCCTAAACACTACTAAAAGTATAACAGTTCTTAACTACAATGTCCGATCCTTAAGCAAACACTATGATGACCTCCTTGCCCTCCTTGGTTCCCTAAAAACAACCTTCACATGTATTGTCCTTACTGAAACCTGGCTTAAGCAGGATACAATAGATATCTACTCGCTGCCAGGATACACAGCAATACACAACTGCAGACCACATCAAGCGGGAGGTATTGCAATCTATTACTCTAATGAAATATCCTGCTGTGACACCATTTGCTATAATGATGAATATGGAGAATATATTTTTGCTAAATTTACTGCACAAAACCTTAAGACTCCCATAACCATCGGGGCCATTTACCGGATGCCTCATACAAACATCCCAAGTTTTAGCGATCAACTAAAACGCAAATAACAAACAACCAATTGAACAAACACCACCTTATCTTAGCTGGAGACTTCAACATCAACCTTGGCCTACCAGATGACCAGCCAGTAACCGATTTCATCAACAATATGAACAACACACTTCTCATACCAACAATAACCAAACCAACTAGGCTTACTGATACGAGTGCAACCATAATCGACCATATATGGACCAATATCCTAGCCCCCCTTAAATCGGGGATAATAACAGACAGCACCACAGACCACTACCCCACCTTCCTCTTAACAAACATTAGTAAACCGCCCCTAGAATACACCAAAGTTTCATTCCGACTCCATGACCAAGCTTCAATAAATAACTTCACAACAGAGCTAGACACAGTTGACTGGGCTATAGAATTCCCAAATGCCAAGGGTATCGATGAGTGGACAGACACCTTTCTTAATAAATTATATAGACTATACAACAAACATTGTCCTATAAAAATGAAACAGATTACGAATAAACGGTTAGGCTGCCCATGGCTAACTAACAACTTACTAAAATCCATTAACAAGAAACATCAATATGAGAAGCAATATAGACGGGATTCATACATAAGGAGTTTGTTAAACACTATTCATCAGTTCTCACCAAACTAATAAAAAAAGCCAAACAATTGTACTACTCCAGCAGATTCACTGAAACAAGAGGAGATATAAAAAAGACCTGGAAAACACTCTCACAGATTATGGGCACCCACAAACTGAAAAAAATAGGGATATTGTCCTAACTAAACCAAACGAAACACCACTACAGCCTATTGATACAGTAAACAAGATAAATGACTTCTTCTCAACTATAGGATCAAATCTTGCCAGTAAAATTCCAGATACCAATGCCCGAGCAAGTGATTACCTAGATGGGAATTTCCCATCCTCCTTATATCATGCACCTACAGAACCCACTGAAGTCTCCATGATAATCAAGTCACTTAAAAATAAATCAGGACATCTGTCTCAAGTTCCACCCTTAATATACAAACGAGCTGCTCATGTCCTTTCATATCCTATTTCTTTACTTTTTAACAAATCATTAGAATCTAGCACCTTCCCAACACTACTCAAAACAGCAAGGGTTACACCAATACACAAAGGTGGTGACCCTACAGACGTAAATAACTATAGGCCTATATCAAATCTACCATTGCTATCCAAAATATTCGAGAAACTTGTGCACAAGAGATTATACTCGTTTATAACTACACAAAGCATACTCAACCCCTGCCAATTTGGCTTCAGGAAAAATAAAAGCACTAACGATGCAATAGTAAAAATTATAGACCTGCTTTACACAGCACTTGAAAATAAGGAATATCCACTAGGACTTTTTATTGACTTAAGGAAAGCTTTTGACACAGTAAACCACGGCATCTTACTCCACAAACTTGACCACTATGGAATAAGAGGTCATGCACTAGCATACCTCAAATCCTACCTCACTAATAGGTACCAGTATGTCACTATTAAAGAGACATCCTCCACGACACTACCACTAGACACCGGCGTACCGCAGGGAAGTGTCCTTGGTCCCCTGCTCTTCCTCTTATACATCAATGATCTTCCCAATGTATCACAACACTTGAAACCAATACTCTTTGCTGACGATACAACTTATGTCATCTCCCACACAAACCTTGCCACGCTTAATACCATTGTTAACGACGAATTAATAAAAATATCAACATGGATGACTGCCAATAAACTTACACTCAACACTGATAAGACCTTCTATATTATGTTTGGCAACAGAACAGATGATCCACAATTAAACATTAAGATCAACTCTACACCTATTGCTAGACATAACGAGGGCAAGTTCCTGGGCCTTCACCTTGACAGCAGCCTGAAATTCAGCACCCATATCCAACACATAACAAAGAAAGTGTCCAAAACTGTGGGGATCCTCTCTAAGATACGGTATTATGTACCACAATCAGCACTACTCACACTATACTACTCACTCATCTATCCCTACCTCACATATGCCATTTGTGCATGGGGATCAACAGCAATTACCCACCTAAAGCCAATAATAACCCAACAAAAAGCCGCAGTAAGAATTATCACACAATCCAACGCTAGGCAGCACACCCCCCCCACTCTTCAAAGACCTAAACCTACTCACTGTCCAGAACATCCATACTTACTACTCTGCTATCTACATTTATAGAACCATTAATTCCAACTTTAACCCTGAGCTAAAACACTGTCTTGACAGTTGTGACAGGACCCATAGACATAATACCAGACATAAACATCTCTTTGACATTCCCGTGTCCGACTAAATCTATACAAAAATTCAATGCGCATAAAAGGGCCTAAAATCTGGAACTCCCTGCCTGAAAACTCTAGAACTGCAGACACAACCTCCATTTTCAAAAGCACCGTTAAAAAACATCTTATCTCACTTACGCACCCAACCGGTACTTAACCATACGGAAAAATAAACACATAAGCAGTATAATGTGATCCTTTATTGACAACGTTTCGCCCACGCAGTGGCCTTTATCGAGTCACAGACAGATCTACCTGGAAAATGAGCAACATGGAGATATATATAGGGTACAGTCAGGTGGAGAATGCTGGGTCAGGTGGAGAAAGCTGCATGTGAGTCTTAAAAGTAGTGTGATAGTTAAAAACATAGTGTGACTTAAAGGACCTGCAATGTACCATTCTTGAGTTCTAGGTGGGATAGCGTTGAAGAAGTTTCTTGGCAATAGGTTCAGCTATGTTGTAGAAGCCGTTGTTCTGGTTGAAGTTGTTGGATATACAGATGAGTGATGATTCTAGGATTCTTCGGTATTGCGTGTTGTCTTCTTTGGCGATGAGTCTTGCGTTTCTGTAGTTGATTAAATGGTTGTGTAAATTTCGGTGTTGAACACAGGCATTTCTTGAGTCGTCAGATCTGCCTGCGTACTGGTGTTCTGAAATGCGTGTTTGTAGGTCTCTGGATGTTTCGCCAACGTATAATTTGCTGCAGCCATTACAAGGGATTGTGTATACCCCTGCCGTGGATTGAAGCTTTTCCTTGGATTGAAGCTTTTAACATTTATTTCCATCGTGTCAAACACTGCAATAAAAATGGATCCTTCACACAGAGAATACCTGGACCTTCTTCTAAAAGCTTACTCACTTCGCAATAGACACAATTTTCTTCGTGACTGTATCCAAGAAATGGTGTTACCAAGATCTACTCCTCCTCAAATTGCCAACATTAAACCTCCTTTCTCCGCAACTGCACGAACTTACCTTGAAGAGTGTGCAGATGACCTGAACAACGCTACAAAGGAAACTTTTCTCCAAGCCAGGACACTAGGCACGACACTCCGGAGTAACATGAACAGACGCACCGCCGAAATTATTCGCAGCAGAGTTACCACAGCTAATGTTCAGCAAAAAAAAAAAAAAAAAAAAAAAAATCATACTAGGAAACTCCAAACTCTCTGCGATAATTCTCAGTGGAAAAGTTTAGGAACACCTGAAATTATTCAAAATCTTTCAACTCGTCCACTGTCAACCACAGAAACTGAAGCCCTCAGCTTAGGTCTCAAATTTGCAACAGGAATCACGAAACCAAAACAAGACCTCAATTTCATCGCTAAAAACTACAGACACAATGACTCCGATTTCCAAAAAGGCTATCTTCAAGGCATCATCTCAGCAGCCATCTCAACACACAGTACCCCAGTCATACCTCGACGTTACATCATTGCACTTAAAACTTTAGCAGAAGACACGACCATCAGGGTTACCACCGCTGATAAAGGAGGTGGTGTCGTAATCTTGAACACTGACGATTACAGGAACAAAATGCTTAATCTACTTAATGACCCAGATACCTACAAACCTCTCACTACTAATCAAGTGGACAATCTCACCAAAACATTTCTTCACAAGACTCACCGCATTCTGAGGGAATCAGAACTAGGAAAGAAACTTCTACACACCATTCCCAGCAACCCCAGACCTGCCAGAATGTACGGTCTGCCAAAAACTCACAAACCAGGTATCCCATTGAGGCCCATATCCTCGGGAATAGGCAGTGCTCCCCACCAAATCTCAGGAATTCTCGCTAAACACCTCTCCAAACTTTTGGGCACCATCAGTCCAGCACATCTCAAACACTCTGGTGACCTTCTCAATCGCATTCGCAACATCAACATCAGAAACAAGAAACTCTCCAGCCTTGATGTAACATCCCTATTCACCAAAGTACCTACTACACAAGCTATCGATCTCTTGCGCAGGAAAATTGACGACTCGCTTGATCTTCCTCTTCCAGCCAGCGATTTCATCGACCTTGTTGAACTATGTGTGGGCTTTACATGTTTCTCTTTCGAAAACCAATTCTTTCAGCAAACTTTTGGACTACCCATGGGATCGCCACTTAGTGCCGTCCTTGCGAACCATATATGGAACATTTGGAAGCCGAGCGATTTTCCACTATTATTCCCTCTTCTGTCACCTGGCTTCGTTATGTTGACGACATTCTCATCATAACTCCCAGACGCTTCAACGTTCAAGCTCTCCAACACGAACTCAACCAGGTTGAGCCATCAATCCAGTTTACACTAGAAGAAGAAGTCGACAACACTCTTCCTTTCCTTGATGTTCTTCTCTGCAAAGCTGACCATGAACTTCGTTTTAAAGTCTATCGAAAACCTACCAATCAACACGATCTTCTCCACTTCTACTCTCACCACGACACCAAAATTAAACGTGGTGTAATTATAGGCTTTTTCCTGCGCGCACTCAGAATCTGCAGCAGTGAGTTCCTTGAAGAAGAATGCTCCCTCATTGAACAAGTTTTTCCAAACTTCACTATTCTCGTCACTTCATTAGAGACTGCAGACGACGGGCATTAAACATCTTCAACACACCCAGAGAAGACACTGCTGAGAAGAGATACATAGTCCTTCCCACCAACTCCATTTCCAAACAAGTTTCCAACATTTTTCTAAGACCTCATTCGAGTATCCACCTCCACATCCACCACCATCAAGGACATTACCAGTAACAGACAGGAAAAGCTTCAATCCACGGCAGGGGTATACACAATCCCTTGTAATGGCTGCAGCAAATTATACGTTGGCGAAACATCCAGAGACCTACAAACACGCATTTCAGAACACCAGTACGCAGGCAGATCTGACGACTCAAGAAATGCCTGTGTTCAACACCGAAATTTACACAACCATTTAATCAACTACAGAAACGCAAGACTCATCGCCAAAGAAGACAACACGCAATACCGAAGAATCCTAGAATCATCACTCATCTGTATATCCAACAACTTCAACCAGAACAACGGCTTCTACAACATAGCTGAACCTATTGCCAAGAAACTTCTTCAACGCTATCCCACCTAGAACTCAAGAATGGTACATTGCAGGTCCTTTAAGTCACACTATGTTTTTAACTATCACACTACTTTTAAGACTCACATGCAGCTTTCTCCACCTGACCCAGCATTCTCCACCTGACTGTACCCTATATATATCTCCATGTTGCTCATTTTCCAGGTAGATCTGTCTGCGACTCGATAAAGCCCACTGCGTGGGCGAAATGTTGTCAATAAAGGATCACATTATACTGCTTATGTGTTTATTTTTCCATTGTGTCGGTATTTTATACCATTTATTTCCAGTTAACCATACGAAAACTACTTTATCTTGCACATATCCACAGCAAAATACACTTATTGATATCTGTGATTCTCCTTAATTTGCACATTACTAACCACAGCAAAATACACTTATTGATATCTGTGATTCCCCTTAATTTGCACAGTTCTAACCAAAATTCTAATACAACTATTGCTCCATAATACTTAAGCTAGTCATAAGTTTGCCTAAGATACTCCAATATAGAAACTATATTATGCCAATATATCACCTTTATCATTAATATATAAACTAATTGCTAACTTTTTATACTAATTGTTAAATTCTCAATGTTTAAATTCCAGTACCTAAATTTTGTAAACCTAACCTTACAATCTGTATATCCATTGTATAGCTATTGAGTAAGACCTATCATAAGACTGCCTGAAAAGCCTAGGCATACCTAGGCATATTATTGGCCATCTTGTAATATCAACTTTAATGTATAACTATAAGTACCCCCCACCTTGTATTACATGAAATAAAGAATTTGAATTTGAATTTGAATTTGAATTCCTGGTCAGAAAAATGGCAGATGCAGTTCAATGTAGATAAATGCAAAGTTCTAAAGCTCGGGAATGTTCATAACCCTAGCACCTACCAGCTTAATAATGTTGAACTCAGCCGTACAGAATGCGAAAAGGATTTGGGGGTTATGGTAAGCAGCAACCTCAAACCAAGTCAGCAATGCCTAAGCGTAAGAAATAAGCCAAATAGATTACTGGGATTTATATCAAGAAGTGTAAGCTACAAAAGTCCAGCGGTTATACTACAGCTTTATACATCATTAGTAAGGCCTCACCTAGATTACGCAGCTCAGTTCTGGTCTCCATTTTACAGAATGGATATAAATTCGTTAGAAAACATTCAGCGACGAATGACAAAGTTAATTCATAGCATTAGAAATCTTCCGTATGAAGAAAAATTGAAGACCCTTAAATTACATTCACTTGTAAGACGAAGAATGAGGGAGACATGATCGAGGTACATAAGTGGAAGATGGGTATTAATATACGCAGCAGTATAATATGATCATTTATTGACAACGTTCACCCACACAAATAGAGGTAGTACTAGTAGTTATACATGTGGTGAAAAAGTCAGCTGGTGCATGAGAAAGAAAGGTTACAAAAGCTATGGCTTGGGTAGCATAAAAAATAGGTTGGGCAAATGTATATGGATGGATTTGAGAAGGCATGTTTCAGTGTCCTTTATAGAAAATGTACCTTGTCATTGTACTCTTCTTCAACATTAATAGGGAACATAAGAAAGGAGGAACACTGCAGCAGGCGTGTTGGCCTATACTAAGCAGGTCCTTCACAAATACATCCCACTAACAGAACATTTGCCCAACCCACCTTCAACACTACCCAAGCAATAAGAACATAAGAAAGGAGGAGCACTGCAGTAGGCCTGTTGGCCTATACATAAGAACATAAGAAAGGAGAAACACTGCAGCAGGCCTGTTGGCCCATACTAGGCAGGTCCTTCACAATCCGTCCCACTAACAGAACACTTGCTCAATCTAATTTTCAATGCTACCCAAGAAATAAGCTTTGATAATTCTATTTATTCATGTGCGAGTCCCACTCAAATCCAACCCCTCTCACTCATGAATTTATCCAACCTAAATTTGAAACTACCCAAGGTCCTAGCTTCAATAACCCTACTAGGCAGACTGTTCCACTCATCAACTACCCTATTTCCAAACCAATACTTTCCTATATCCTTTCTAAATCTAAACTTATCTAACTTGAATCCATTATTGCGGGTTCTCTCTTGGAGAGATATCCTCAAGACCTTATTTATATCCCCTTTGTTAATACCCATTTTCCACTTTTATACCTAGATCATGTCTCCCCTCATTCTACGTCTTACAAGTGAATGTAATTTAAGGGTCTTCAATCTTTCTTCGTAAGGAAGATTTCTAATGCTATGTATTAATTTAGTCATTCTACGCTGAATGTTTTCTAACGAATTTATGTCCATTCTGTAATATGGAGACCAAAACTGAGCTGCGTAATCTAGGTGAGGCCTTACTAATGATGTATAAAGCTGTAATATAACCTCTGGACTTCTGTTGCTAACACTTCTTGATATAAATCCCAGTAATCTATTTGCCTTATTACGTACGCTTAGGCATTGCTGTCTTGGTTTAAGGTTGCTGCTTACCATCACTCCCAAGTCCTTCTCGCAATCTGTATGGCTAAGTTCTACGTTATTTAACTTATAAGTGCTTGGGTTATGGACACTCCCGAGCTTCAGAACCTTGCATTTATCTACATTGAATTGCATCTGCCACTTTTCTGACCACGAATTAAGTTTGTCTAAATCTTCCTGAAGTTCTATGACATCTATGTTTGAATCAATTATCCTACCTATCTTCGTGTGTGGCGAATTTGCTCATATCACTAGTAATTCCCTCGTCAAGGTCATTGATATATATTATAAATAACAATGGGCCTAAGACTGATCCCTGTGGAACACCACTTGTTACAAGTCCCCATTCGGATTTAACCCCATTTATGCACACTCTCTGCTTCCTATTGGTGAGCCATGACTCGATCCATGACAGCACTTTTCCCCCAATGCCATGAGCTGCCACTTTCTTTAACAGTCTCTGGTGCGGTACTCTATCAAAAGCCTTACTAAAGTCTAAATAAACAATATCGAATTCTTTATCGTGATCAACAGCCTCAAAAGCTTTAGTGAAGAAGGTTAATAAATTAGATAGGCAGGAACGGCCCCTCGTGAATCCATGCTGAGTATCATTATTCAAATTATGGTTATCTAGATGGCTTCTAATAATATCAGCTATAATTGACTCTAGTAATTTGCCTACAATTGATGTCAGGCTTATTGGGCGGTAATTTGACGGTAGTGACTTGTCCCCTGCTTTAAAAATAGGAATTACATTAGCCATCTTCCACATATCAGACACTACACCTGTTTGAAGAGACAAATTAAAAATGTTAGATATTGGTTCACAGAGTTCCATTTTGCATTCCTTAAGAACCCTTGCAAAAAGCTCATCAGGACCCGGCGATTTATTTTGTTTCAGTCGGTCTAGTTGTTTCCTAACCATTTCGCTAGTGACTGTGATATTACATAATTTATCTTCTTCTGGGCCTCTGTAAAAATTAATTACTGGGATATTATTAATGTCTGGAAAAATAAACACACAAGCAGTATAATGTGATCCTTTATTGACAACGTTTCGCCCACGCAGTGGGCTTTATCGAGTCACAGACAGATCTACCTGGAAAATGAGCAACATGGAGATATATATAGGGTACAGTCAGGTGGAGAATGCTGGGTCAAGTGGAGAATGCTGGGTCAGGTGGAGAAAGCTGCATGTGATAGTTAATAACATTGTGTGACTTAAAGGACCTGCAGTGTACCATTCTTGAGTTCTAGGTGGGATAGCGTTGAAGAAGTTTCTTGGCAATAGGTTCAGCTATGTTGTAGAAGCCGTTGTTCTGGTTGAAGTTGTTGGATATACAGATGAGTGATGATTCTAGGATTCTTCGGTATTGCGTGTTGTCTTCTCTGGCGATGAGTCTTGCGTTTCTGTAGTTGATTAAATGGTTGTGTAAATTTCGGTGTTGATAGGCTGCAGCAAATTATACGTTGGCGAACCATCCAGAGACCTACAAACACGCATTTCAGAACACCAGTACGCAGGCAGATCTGACGACTCAAGAAATGCCTGTGTTCAACACCGAAATTTACACAACCATTTAATCAACTACAGAAACGCAAGACTCATCGCCAGAGAAGACAACACGCAATACCGAAGAATCCTAGAATCATCACTCATCTGTATATCCAACAACTTCAACCAGGAACAACGGCTTCTACAACATAGCTGAACCTATTGCCAAGAAACTTCTTCAACGCTATCCCACCTAGAACTCAAGAATGGTACACTGCGGTCCTTTAAGTCACACAATGTTATTAACTATCCATGCAGCTTTCTCCACCTGACCCAGCATTCTCCACCTGACTGTACCTATATATATCTCCATGTTGCTCATTTTCCAGGTAGATCTGTCTGTGACTCGATAAAGCCACTGCGTGGGCGAAATGTTGTCAATAAAGGATCACATTATACTGCTTATGTGTTTATTTTCCATTGTGTCGGTATTTTATACCATTTATTTCTATTATTAATGTCTTCCTGTGTGAAAACGAGGAAAATAATTATTAAAAATAGAGCACATATCATTCTCCTTGTCAGTAAGATGCCCAGAGTTATTTTTAAGGGGACCTATCTTATCCCTAACCTTTGTTCTATAAACCTGGAAAAAACTTTTTGGGTTAGTTTTTGAATCCCTAGCAACTTTAATTTCATAGTCCCGTTAGCTTTTCTAATTCCCTTTTTAACGTCCCTCTTAATGTCAGTATACTGATTTATAAGATGACCCTCACCTCTTTTTATGCGCCTATAAATTCCTTTCTTCTGCCCTAAAAGATACTTAAGCCTATTATTCATCCATTTTGGGTCATTTCTACTTGATCTAATTTCTTTATACGGGATAAATGTTCTTTGGGCAGCCTGTATAGTGTTAATAAAACTGTCATATTGATACCTCTCTTCGTCACCCCATTCCACAGTTGATAAGTGTTCTCTAAGTCCATTATAATCTGCTAAGCGAAAATCTGGGACCGTTACTGAATTATCCCTACTATCATACATCCATTCAATGCTAAAGGTAATTGACTTGTGGTCGCTTGAGCGAGTTCCTCTGTAATTTCTAAATTATTAACAAGGGTTTCCTTGCTTGCCAGAACCAAGTCAAGTAGGTTATTTCCCCTTGTAGGTTCTGTTACAAACTGCTTCAAAAGCAATCCTGAACTACTTCTAAAAAGTCGTTAGATTCTAAATTCCCTGTCAAGAAATTCCAATCAATCTGACTAAAGTTAAAGTCCCTAAATTACTACGTTATCGTGCCTTGTGGCCTTAACAATTTCCTCCCAAAGTAGTCTCCCTTGTTCCCTATCTAAGTTTGGAGGACGGTAAATCACGCCTAAAATAAATTTTTCACACCCTCTGAAAATTCTATCCAGACAGACTCTGTATGTGTTAATTCAGACTTTATACCCGTTTTATGCAACAATTTAAATGATCACGTACATAGAGTGCCACCCCACCATCCTTCCCGATACTTCTGTCTACTTGGAACAATTTAAAACCCTGAATGTGACATTCGCAGGCAAGTCCGATTTTTCATATTAAACCATGTCTCAGTTATTGCAAAAACATCAATATTACCCGTACTTGCAACTAATCTCAACTCGTCCATCTTATTCCTAGCACTACGACTATTGGTGTAATAAATATTTAAAGACCCTCCTTTCTCTTTACCCTTCCTGCTCATTTCTGTTTTTCCACTATACCTATTACTGTCCTTGTCATCTAGTGTCACTAGCTTTCCACTGTCCACCTTATTCTGCCTATTACTAGTTCTCCTAGAACTTATAATATTACTACACTGGGACTTCACTGTTTTCCCCCCAAAACCCATACCACTAACTATTTCTAGTTTAAAGCCCTAACAGCTCCCTCCACTGCAGTTGCCAGTGCTCCCACCCCAGACCTGGATAAGTGAACCCATCCCTGGCATACATGTCATTTCTGCCATAGAAGAGGTCCCAGTTGTCAATGAATGTTACTGAATTTTCCTTACAGTATTTGTCCAGCCAGCAATTGACACCAATTGCCCTGGACAGCCATTCATTTCCAACTCCTCTCCTTGGCAAAATACCACATATGACAGGGTTCCCACCCTTCTTCCTAATTATGTCTATTGCTGACCTAAACCTGCTAGTCAGGTCCTCACTCCTACGTCTGCCAACATCGTTGCCTCCAGCACTGAGACAGATAATAGGATTGCTCCCATTACCTCTCATGATGTCGTCCAGACGGCTAACAATATCCTCCATCCCAGCCCCAGGAAAGCAAACCCTCTGTCTCCTACTCCTATCATTCAAACAGAAAGCCCTATCCATGTATCTAACCTGTGTCCCCAACAACAACAATGTTTTTACCTTCCTTGGTGTCGTTCGTCCCTGACGCTCCCAAAGTCGACTCACATTCATCGGGTAGCACGGAGAATGGGTTCGATGTTTCCCAACATTCTCCTGGGTCTTCGTTGTTTCTACCTCTCCACCCGTCCTCTTGATCCTTAACTTTGTCCCATGCTTTTAGCCACTGTCCAGGTTCCTTTCTTGGCTTGAGGATTCTCAACAGGAGGATTACTACGAATCCTCTTGTTTTCCTCAAGTCAGTCGCTGTATCTCAAGCTTAGCTCCCTCAGTTCTTCCTTCAGCTGCTGGTAGAGTAGCTCAAGAGAGGACATCTTCTTCAGATTCACAGGGACACAAGACCGTCTTCACTGAGTTAAGTCAGGTCCACCACTGAGTT
>WNWK01042139.1:0-16119 GCA_009830355.1 Cherax destructor | reverse complement strand
GGTTTGTCAAATTTAGTAGACATAGTGCCAGGTTTGTCACATTTTAGTAGACCTAGCCCCGGTTTGTCACATTTTATAACCTATGCCAGGTTTGTACATGTGTAGTAGACCTAGTGCCAGGTTTGTCACATTTTAGTAGACCTAGTGCCATTTGTCCATGTGTAGTAGACCGGCCCCGGTTTGTCACATGTGAGTACCCCTAGTGCCAGGTTTGTCACATGTGTAGTAGACCTAGTGCCAGGTTTGTCACATGTGTAGTACCCCTATGCCAGGTTTGTCACATGTGTAGTAGACCTAGTCCAGGTTTGTCACATGTGTAGAACCTAGTGCCGGGTTTTTTTAATTTTAGTAAACCCCCAGTGCCAAGTTTGTCAATTTAGTAGATGTGCCAGGTTTCCCCATATGTAGTAGACCTAGTGCCAGGTTTGTCACATGTGTAGTAGACCTAGTGCCAGGTTTGTCACATGTAGTTCCCCAGTGCCAAGTTTGCACATGTGTAGAACCTAGCCCCGGTTTTACATGTGTAGACCAGTGCCAGGTTTGTCACATGTGGGCCATGCCAGGTTTGTCACAGGAGTGACCTAGTGCCAGGTTTGTCACATGTGTAGTAGACCTATGCCAGGTTTGTCACATGTGTAGTAGACCTAGTGCCAGGTTTGCCATGTGTAGTAGACCTAGTGCCAGGTTTGTCACATTTTAGTAGACCTAGTGCCAGGTTTGTCACATGTGTAGTAGACCTAGTGCCAGGTTTGTCACATGTGTAGTAGACCTAGTGCCGGTTTGTCACATGGTAGTACCCCTAGTGCCGGTTTTTTGCCATTTAGTAGACCTAGTGCCAGGTTTGTCACATGGTAGTAGACCTAGTGCCAGGTTTGTCACATGTGAGTAGACCTAGTGCCAGGTTTGTCACATTTTAGTAGACCTAGTGCCAGGTTTGTCACATGTGTAGTAGACCTAGTGCCAGGTTTGTCACATGGAGCTAGTGGGTTTGTCACATTTTAGTAGACCTAGTGCCAGGTTTGTCACATGTAGTAGACCTAGTGCCAGGTTTGTCACATGTGTAGTAGACCTAGTGCCAGGTTTGTCACATGTGTAGAGCTAGTCCCGGGGTTTGTCACATTTTAGTAGAGCTAGTGCCGGTTTGTAATGTGAGGGGCTAGTGCCAGGTTTGTCACATGTGTAGAGAGTAGGCCAGGTTTGTCACATGTAGTAGAGCTAGTGCCAGGTTTGTCACATGTGTAGACCTAGTGCCAGGTTTGTCACATGTGTAGTAGACCTAGTGCCAGGTTTGTCACATTTTAGTAGACCTGGCCAGGTTTGTCACATGTGTAGAAGACCCAGTGCCAGGTTTGTCACATGTGTTGTAGAAGACCTAGTGCCAGGTTTGTCACGTTTTAGAAGACCCAGCCCCGGTTTATGTTACATGTAACAAAAATGAAGGCGAGGCGGTAATGAGTATTTTTTCCCTTCATTTTTTTAAACGATCATTGGCAATTGACAATTTTCCGAGCGAAGGCGAGACGATAATGTAAATTTTTTCCCTTTTTTACACCTGCATCAAGAGTTGACACCAAGATGGCTCCGAGGCAGGTCTCTGAATTTCCTGCAACCTGATCTCCCCAGCTACAGCCAAGAGCCAACAGAACGCTGTTTATTCTTCGCCTTATCTTCCCATTGGCTCGGAAATATAAAGCTTCCAAACGTCCAAACGAATTTTTCATCCTTGCCGCGAATCTCCGGAAAATACATCTGCTAAGTACGGGCAGCCAGTCGGAAGTCGGGGGGCGGCAAGGGAGGGTTCTGATTGGCGGGGGGGGGAGGCACCGACGGAGGTAGGAGTTACGGGATTGTGTGTGGGGGGTGGGAATTCTGCTCCCCGGCAACTGTGCTTCAGGCAATCTGTCATTTGCGGCTACTGTGCACAGTCTCAGTCCTCAGTAGTCTTTTTTATTATATATATATATATATATATATATATATATATATATATATATATATATATATATATATATATATATATATATATATATATATATATATATATATATATATTCGTGCTGAATAGGTAAAATTGAAATTTTGGCTTAAATAGCAATGCTCTTCTTGCCGAATAAGGCAAGAAAATTTGTGTATGTAATAATTTAGCAAAAATCATTCTGAACCTAACGAAAAAATATATATTTCATTGTGATTGTTTATTATTAAATTATTGTAAACTTATCTACAATATATTCAGTTGATTAGGATAAATTAAATTACGCTTGTTATAATAAGGTTAGGTAAGTTTTCAAGGTTCTTTGGGCAGAAAATATATATATAGTATATATATGCGCGAGCAACAATTCCCAAACGGGCGAAATTATTTACAAACATTATCTCTAGTCCACAGCAGGACTCGAACCTGCAAACTCTGTATCAGAGTACGCCAGACCCCCAGATAAGTATGGGCGCCTAGTCAGAGCTAGGTTCGAGCCAGAGTTTGCAGGTTCGTGCCGAATAGGTAAACTGGTCAATTAGCAAGAACTCAATTAAAACTAAGTCCTTTCTAAAAATTTCTCTTATACGTTTAAAGATATATTTTTTCATTTATGTTAATTTTAAAATTAATAATTTTATACCAAAAGAACCTTAGAAAACTTACCTAACCTTATAACACACGCAATTTAATTTAGCCTAATCCAACTAAATATATTTTAGATAAGTTTACAATAATGTAATAAACAAACACAATGAAATGTTTTTTTCGTTAGGTTCAGAATGATTTTGCGAAATTATTACATACACAAATTTTCGCCACCTTATTCGGCAAGAGGAGCATTGTTATTTAAGCCAAAATCGCAAGTTTTACCTCTTCGCACATTATTTATATATTATATATATATTATATATATATATATATATATATATATATATATATATATATATATATATATATATATATATTCGTGCCGATTAGGTAAAACTGGTCAATTAACAAGAACTCAATTAAAACTAAGTCCTTTCTAAAATTTTCTCTTATACGTTAAAGATATATTTTTTTCATTTATGTTAATTTAAGAATTTATAATTTTGTACCAAGAGAAACTTTGAAAACCTACCTAACCTTATTACAACAAGCGCAATTTATTAGCCTAACCCAACTAAATATATTTTAGATACGTTAACATTAATTCAATAATAAACAAATACAATGAAATATATTTTTTTCGTTATGTTCAGAATGATTTTGGCAAAATTATTGCATACACAAATTTTCACTTGTCTTATATGGCAAGGTGAGCGTTGCTTTTTTAGCCAAAATAGTAAGTTTTATCTAATCGGCACGACATATATATATTATATATGGAACCATTGATTGTGCAAGACTTGGACATTTACAAGGCAATAATGTCGTTTCCGTCCGGCTCTGCTGGGGGTTACACTGAAATAAGGCCACAGCATTTAAAGAAAATATTTCATCCAGTTATCGGGGAGATTGCGGAGACACTGCTTTCAGAGATGACAAGGTTCGTCAACAATTCCTTGGCAGGTCTGATTCCTGACGAAATTAAACCTTTCTTTTTTGGTGCATCACTTTGTGCCCTTAAAAAGAAGGATGGAGGAATTAGGCCAATCGCAGGGCAACACTTTTCACCGTCTCGTTTCTAAAGCTGTGTCCGAAGTATTCGCGCAGAGGCGGCCATGATGCTTCAACCAAACCAGCTTGGCTTTGGGGTCTCAAGGAAGTGAAGCAGCGGTTCATGCAACAAGGGCTTATATCAACAACCTGCCTGAGGACAATGCAGTGGTTAAATTAGATATCAAGAATGCATTTAATCCGAAAAGAGACGTGGTATTACCAGCTGTAGAAGAACATTTTCCTAGTCTCTCCCCTTTGTTTCAGCTGAATATAGCAAGGAAGCAATGCTCTTGGAGAGCATGAAATCACATCATCAGAGGTGTCCAGCAAGGGGACCCTCTCGCACCATTTCTGTATAGCGGTTAGGGAAATCACAGTCAGACTGACCAGTGAGCTAAATTTGGTTCCTGGATGATGCCCACTGGCAGGTACAAAGGAGCCCCTTTTGAGATGATCTTACACAGGTGATGACACGAGGACAGGAAATGGTCTCATCCTGAATCCATCCAAATATGAAATCATCTCAGTCAATCAACAAGTGATAGATGCAGTGAGATCAAACTACCAGGAGCATCAGTCATTGCCCCTACTAATAGTGTCTTGCTTTGAGCACCTCTGGGAAGCGATGCCATTGACACAATTCTCAGGAAGAAACTGGAAGAGTTGAGGAGAATGGAACAGCGAATAGGCAATCTTGACACCCACGATGCCTTGTACCTTCTCACAAAGTGCTGAGTCTGCCCAGGTTGACATATTTCCTAAGATTTGCACCCTCGTATGATAACTCTATACTGCACGAATATAGCAGTATCCTGAAGCAGATTTTTAGAAAGTACTTTAACCTAACTCTATAAGATGGGCGGGGACCAAGCTACACTTCCAGTCAGACTAGGAGGCATTGGTGTGCAAGCCATCACAGATTGCGCTACCTGCTTTTCTGTCCTCAACATTGCATCCAGAGGGCTTGTAGCAGCGATTCTCCCTGAACATCTTAGGGACAAGATTGGAGTCCAGGACCAAAAGTTCATTGCTGGAGCCAACATCTGGGATAATCTAACGGGCTCTGAAACCAGGCCTGCTATCCCCCAACAACTACAAACAATCTCACTGGGATGGCCCAATAGTAGAGAATATAGCCTCAGCAATGTGTGTGTGTCAGGGAAGGATAGAGCCCACCTTCTGGCAGTGAGAGCTCCTCATGCAGGGGACTTTCTGTTGGCTGTTCCCAACTCCAGCCTTGGCACACGCCTCGACCCACAGACCATCCGAATTGGTGTTTCCCTTCGATTTGCCGCCCCTATTCTCGTCGAACACAGGTGTATTTGTGACAGTGAAGCAGCAGACCGATTCGAGTACCATGGTCTGGTGTGCCGTAAATCCGAGGGAAAGATTGCAAGACATGAGGTTAATAACAATATCAAGAGGAACCTTACAACAGCCGGGTGCCCAGCAGTAAGGGAGCCACCCCAACTATGCAGATCTGATGGCAGCCAAAAGCGTCCAGATGGTATCACCCTTCAAGCCTGGACAGGGAATCCCAAAAGTCTAGAAAATACGAAAAACTTGCCCATCATTATGTGTGTTCCCATAGGCTCGGAGACCCTTGGGTCATTGGGAAAGAGTGCATTTAAGTTTCTTAAGGAGCTGGGCAAAAGACTCAACATGGTAACTAGGATCCCAGGGCAGCTAGTTATCTGTTCCAGCGACTCAGCACTGCTGTTCAGAGGGGTAATGCATGCTGTATTTTGGACACGCGCCCCAGCTCTGAGGAGCTGGATGAGATTTTTGCATTATAATCAGTGACAAACACGTAACAATATGTACTAGACATGTATCTCACACCTCATGTACTGTATATGCCATCTTTATATCAACAATGTATCTCTTGAATCTTTTGTACCATTATATATATATATATATATATATATATATATATATATATATATATATATATATATATATATATATGCTAGGAATTCGCAAGAGCAAGCGAAATATTCACAAACACTGATCTCTGGCCGACGGAGACTCGAACCTACAAACCTCATGACAAGGTACGCAGTGCTTTGCCGACCGTACCACACTGGTCCAATACCTTGGCGTCCAGCTCACGCTAGACGTTGATCCAAGGCACCCAGCTTTCAGGCAGGTGGCTTACAGCTTTTCATCTCATCCCTGCATGCATCGACAAATATATCTTTAAACGTATAAGAGAAAATTTTAGAAAGGACTTAATTTTAGATGAGTTCTTGCTAATTGACCAGTTTTACCTAATCGGCACGACATATATATATATATATATATATATATATATATATATATATATATATATATATATATATTATATAGATATAGATAATAGACAATTTTGATGTGGCAATCTTATACAAATTATTAAACACTTTAAAACATATTTTAATTTTTGAAGGTCTGGCATGAGAATTTCTCTGTTGTAAAACCAGGTGTGGTTGGTTAACTTGGTTAATGGAGTTTAAAGCCTATAGACTACATTAGTCATTAAAGACTACACGTAACCTTTTCACCACCATAGAAGAATACTTTAAACTCTAAAATGGGGATTAAATTATACCTCAGTAAATACGTTTACGCTGAGAAATACCTCTTTATATATAGTGCTGTATTTTATAAGTTTTTTTAGCACGTTTAAATGTTTTCTAAAAATAAGAGTCTTGTTATTATGTAATTTTCACTATAATTAGGTGAAGATTAGCGGAAGTCCTCGGTCAGATGACCAGAAGCTCCAGCTGCGGGTCATCATATGATTAAGACCCTCGTCAGGAAACACTTGTCCTGTTTCCTGACGAACCTTACCTAACCCTAGGTGAAGGTGGGGAATAAAGCGAATCCCACTGATGTTTTTCATCTACTCCCTAGAAAGTAAAGCTAGGTGCACCATTCTCACAAATCTGTAAGTCATAAATATTGTTTCTTGCACCAGTGATACGATTTTTTTTTGTCAACAGCAGTGACCCTTGTGAAGGATAGCCACAGTTCTGCTCCGCACTCTTAAGATCAGATAATGAGGTATTCTTGGACAATGTGAATTCTTTCTTATGGGTATTGACAATGTATTGGGTGATCTTACCGTCTCGTACAACATACAAAGATCCTTCAGCAAACAATCCAGTGATCTTGTGCTAGTCACTGTTAGCAATGACATGATCACCTTCAGATAGGATTCAGAGAGCCATCAGTCCCACGAGCCCTCCTAGGGCGGGGAAGATGGCAGACGCCTAGCTTCTCCCTACGAGCCCCGTGAGGGCGGGGAATGGGGCTAGGCCTGGGGACACTTGGTCCCAGAAGATTGAGGTACTTGTACGTCCTCCCATGGAAGACATAGGTCTCACGACACTCCTAAGACAGGGAACCAAGGCCGGGCCACCATCTGGAAAAGACCCGGGCCGGGAGAGTACCGGCAAATCAAGAATAACAAACAAACCTTCAGGTACATTAAGTACAACCACTAAAATTCTGATTAGTTTATTTTGCTCTCGCTGCCACTCCCCCACTGCTCCTCTTCCACTGGTTAGTACTGGTGTTTTGTTAAAGGCCTATTAATTAGGCTAATTGTGAGGGAATAAATAAAAATTCGGAATATAAAATTCACACACACACAGTTTAGACCAAAACTAATTTAAAAAAGAGGAAAATAAACAGTTAAATAGAGCATCGATCTGTTACTCCAAAATAAAAACGTCAATACCTGCTTCAACACCATTAGCAATAATTAGCTATAATTTACCTGTCTTGAGACAACTGTAAGAAACAGCTCGGACAGATATCAGATGGCAATTTAAAAAATACAAGAAGACAGACATGCACCTCTGATTAAACACTTACGTATACTGAGTTAGCAGTGGGTTGCGCAAACCCTCCCCTCTGCTCTTCCCAGGCTGCGCCCAGGTATACCAATACTGTATTAATTCAAGCCATAGTTTGCGATTTATGTAATGCAACATGTTGGGATTATTTACGTTAATTATGATAGGTTTCATTAAGGTTCATTATGGAATCAACGGCAATTAACACAAACCCCTACGCGCCTGCGCGGAGTACTGACTCTACACAATTAGGGTTTAACAAGCTATGTTAATTACTGCGGAAAGGGTGTATGTGAGGGGTATTAGGTTAAGACGGATAACTACCATAGATCAGTATGGTAATGGTGGTGGGTAATAGTAGTGATGCTAGTGGTGCTAATATTTTTTAGATTTTAATTAAATTTTTTTTTTTTAAATTTAGTCTTTGGGCTGTGTGGGTATCATGGTGGTAGTGGTGGAGGCAGTGGTGGTGGAAGAGGTAGTGGTAATAGTGGTGGAAGAGACAGCGGCGGCAGTGGAGACAGTGGCCGCAGTGGAGACAGTGGCCGCAGCGGCAGCAGTACCAGGGTGGTGAAATCCCCCCCACACAGTGCAAGATGTCTGTGTTCTCACCTCCTGCAACTGACCATATCAACTCTCTTGTAGCATAGACACGTAGGTGGCGTCCAGGAGCTGCTGGCATGCATGCATAGCAGCGTCCGCCCAGCTGCACAGCATAGCTAGTAGCTGTAAGTGGCTGCCGGGGTAGTGGTGAGCAAAGTGGCGCTGCTTACCAACAAGTGGCAGTGCTTATTGAGATAGTGGAGAAAGTGATGACGGCACCACTAACAGCACAGGGCAAGTGGTAAACTCGACCCTTTATGCCACTAGTAAGTGGCAAGTCCAGTGGCAGTAAATAGCAAATCTAGTACCAGTAAATGTTATTCTCAATTAAGAGGCAAGAGGCAAGCACTTAGCATCGCTAGTAGCAGAAAGTGGCGAGGGCCACTTATTACTATAATGGTAAAGTGGCAAACACCACAAATCTAACTGCAACTTAAGTGCCACTAGCACCATTAAGGAGCTCTGTTAGCATAACTAGAAGCTGTTATGTTGACCAAGTGTTACTAGTAACACCACTAGTAGCTGTTGTCAAGTGTTACTAGTAACACCACTAGTAGCTGTTGTCAAGTGTTACTATTAACACCACTAGTAGCTGTTGTCAAGTGTTACTATTAACACCACTAGTAGCTGTTGTCAAGTGTTACTATTAACACCACTAGTAGCTGTTGTCATGTTACTATTAACACCACTAGTAGCTGTTGTCAAGTGTTACTAGTAACACCACTAGTAGCTGTTGTCAAGTGTTACTAGTAACACCACTAGTAGCTGTTGTCAAGTGTTACTAGTAACACCACTAGTAGCTGTTGTCAAGTGTTACTAGTAACACCACTAGTAGCTGTTGTCAAGTGTTACTAGTAACACCACTAGTAGCTGTTGTCAAGTGTTACTAGTAACACCACTAGTAGCTGTTGTCAAGTGTTACTAGTAACACCACTAGTAGCTGTTGTCAGTGTTACTAGTAACACCACTAGTAGCTGTTGTCAAGTGTTACTAGTAACACCACTAGTAGCTGTTGTCAAGTGTTACTAGTAACACCACTAGTAGCTGTTGTCAAGTGTTACTAGTAACACCACTAGTAGCTGTTGTCAATGTTACTAGTAACACCACTAGTAGCTGTTGTCAAGTGTTACTAGTAACACCACTAGTAGCTGTTGTCAAGTGTTACTAGTAACACCACTAGTAGCTGTTGTCAAGTGTTACTAGTAACACCACTAGTAGCTGTTGTCAAGTGTTACTAGTAACACCACTAGTAGCTGTTGTCAAGTGTTACTAGTAACACCACTAGTAGCTGTTGTCAAGTGTTACTAGTAACACCACTAGTAGCTGTTGTCAAGTGTTACTAGTAACACCACTAGTAGCTGTTGTCAAGTGTTACTAGTAACACCACTAGTAGCTGTTGTCAAGTGTTACTAGTAACACCACTAGTAGCTGTTGTCAAGTGTTACTAGTAACACCACTAGTAGCTGTTGTCATGTTACTAGTAACACCACTAGCAGCTGTTGTCAAGTGTTACTAGTAACACCACTAGTAGCTGTTGTCAAGTGTTACTAGTAACACCACTAGAAGCTGTTGTCAAGTGTTACTAGTAACACCACTAGTAGCTGTTGTCAAGTGTTACTAGTAACACCACTAGTAGTTGCTTGTCAAGTGTTACTAGTAACACCACTAGTAGCTGTTGTCAAGTGTTACTAGTAACACCACTAGTAGCTGTTGTCAAGTGTTACTAGTAACACCACTAGTAGCTGTTGTCAAGTGTTACTAGTAACACCACTAGTAGCTGTTGTCAAGTGTTACTAGTAACACCACTAGTAGCTGTTGTAAAGTGTTACTAGTAACACCACTAGTAGCTGTTGTCAATGTTACTAGTAACACCACTAGCAGCTGTTGTCAAGTGTTACTAGTAACACCACTAGCAGTGTTGTCAAGTGTTACTAGTAACACCACTAGCAGTTGTTGTCAAGTGTTACTAGTAACACCACTAGCAGCTGTTGTCAAGTGTTACTAGTAACACCACTAGCAGCTGTTGTCAAGTGTTACTAGTAACACCACTAGCAGCTGTTGTCAAGTGTTACTAGTAACACCACTAGCAGCTGTTGTCAAGTGTTACTAGTAACACCACTAGTAGCTGTTGTCAAGTGTTACTAGTAACACCACTAGTAGCTGTTGTCAAGTGTTACTAGTAACACCACTAGTAGCTGTTGTCAATGTTACTAGTAACACCACTAGCAGCTGTTGTCAAGTGTTACTAGTAACACCACTAGCAGCTGTTGTCAAGTGTTACTAGTAACACCACTAGCAGCTGTTGTCAATGTTACTAGTAACACCACTAGCAGCTGTTGTAAATGTTACTAGTAACACCACTAGCAGCTGTTGTCAAGTTACTAGTAACACCACTAGTAGCTGTTGTCAAGTGTTACTAGTAACACCACTAGTAGCTGTTGTCAAGTGTTACTAGTAACACCACTAGTAGCTGTTGTCAAGTGTTACTAGTAACACCACTAGTAGCTGTTGTCAAGTGTTACTAGTAACACCACTAGTAGCTGTTGTCAAGTGTTACTAGTAACACCACTAGTAGCTGTTGTCAAGTGTTACTAGTAACACCAATTAGTAGCTGTTGTCAAGTGTTACTAGTAACACCACTAGTAGCTGTTGTAAATGTTACTAGTAACACCACTAGTAGCTGTTGTCAAGTGTTACTAGTAACACCACTAGTAGCTGTTGTCAAGTGTTACTAGTAACACCACTAGTAGCTGTTGTCAAGTGTTACTAGTAACACCACTAGTAGCTGTTGTCAAGTGTTACTAGTAACACCACTAGTAGCTGTTGTCAAGTGTTACTAGTAACACCACTAGTAGCTGTTGTCAAGTGTTACTAGTAACACCACTAGTAGCTGTTGCAGTTACTAGTAACACCACTAGTAGTTTGCAGGCTTACTAGTAACACCACTAGTAGCTGTTGTCAAGTGTTACTAGTAACACCACTAGTATTCTGTCAGTTACTAGTAACACCACTAGTAGTGTTGTCAAGGTTACTAGTAACACCACTAGTAGCTGTTGTCAAGTGTTACTAGTAACACCACTAGTAGCTGTTGTCAAGTGTTACTAGTAAAACCACTAGTAGTTGTTGTCAAGTGTTACAGTAACACCACTAGTAGCTGTTGTCAAGTGTTACTAGTAACACCACTAGTAGCTGTTGTCAAGTGTTACTAGTAACACCACTAGTAGCTGTTGTCAAGTGTTACTAGTAACACCACTAGTAGCTGTTGTCAAGTGTTACTAGTAACACCACTAGTAGCTGTTGTCAAGTGTTACTAGTAACACCACTAGTAGCTGTTGTCAAGTGTTACTAGTAACACCGGAGAGAGCAGTGTCCAGCACCACTAACAGTGTAACAGCAACCAAACTATCGGCAGTATATGTGAGGGAAGCGAATCTTATAATCTATATCTGTCAACTTCAGTAAGAAATCTTTGTGTACGTAAATCTAAATAAAATAACTTTATTTACTTACCTATGTACTAAGGACATCGCACACACAATATGATGGAGCTCGCAGCGCCAGCATGGAGCCCATTCTGGCCAAGCATGTACTGAAATTCGGAATTTTCAGAGGATTCTGGCCTCGGAATTGAGAGGCTTGAGTTACGAAACTAAAATAAAATGAAACTAATGATCTTGGTGGAGAGAAGGACCAGAGGAGACATGGTTACGACGTGCAAGATACCGATTAGTGAGGCACTGAGACGGGGATGCATAGTAAATAAGAACACAGGGGTACGCTAGAAATTATTTTTATTCCAAGGGGGATAAGTAGACAGAGCTTTACGAGAAAGTGAAAGAGGCAAACCTCTTTACACAGTCTAAAAAGTGGGTACGACAGTGCCTACGAGACTAGTCAGAAATAACGTCAAACCATTGCAAATTAAGTGGTGGAGCCAAGAGCTGGGAATCGACCACCGCAAATACAACTCGATGAGTACACACACGTACACCCACCCACACCCACCCACACCCACAGACGTATTACTGTATTATTCAGAGATAAGCGCTAAACCCTGGTGGGTCATACAGCACATTAACATTCCCACACATCCCCAGGTACTAACTCCCAGGCCACAGTCATCTTTAATATTCACCAAGTTAACTAATGTTTCCTCCCTCGGTGAAGTATATGCAAAACTCCTGTAAAATATTCAGTCAAAACACACTGGCCCATACAGGCTTAGCACTTCATGGATATATATAATTGGCATATATATATATATATATATATATATATATATATATATATATATATATATATATATATATATATATATATATATATACATATATACATATATACACGTAGTACTTACTGGGATATATATATACACGTTGTACTTACTGTATATATATACACGTAGTACTTACTGTGATTGATATATATATACACGTAGTACTTACTGGGATATATATATATATATACACGTAGTACTTACTGTGATATATATATACACGTTGTACTTACTGGGATATATATATACACGTTGTACTTACTGGGATATATATATACACGTTGTACTTACTGGGATATATATATACACGTTGTACTTACTGGATATATATATACACGTTGTACTTACTGGGTATATATATATACACGTAGTACTTACTGGGATATATATATACACGTAGTACTTACTGGGATATATATATACACGTAGTACTTACTGGAATATATATATACACGTTGTACTTACTGGGATATATATATACACGTAGTACTTACTGGCAGTAAAGCATTGGCAAAGAACTACAGACCAATAGCGCTAACATCCCATATCATAAAAATCTTTGAAAGGGTTCTAAGAAGCAAGATCGCCACTCATCTAGATACCCATCAATTGCACAACCCAGGGAGCATGGGTTTAGAGCAGGTCGCTCCTGTCTGCCAACTACTGACCACTACGACAAGGTCCGGGATGCTCTCGAAGACAAATAGAATGCAGATGTTATATGGTCATTGGGAAATTACAAAGCTACTATATTTTATACAGAAGATTTATTTTTTGCAAAAGTAATTGACAAAAAAGTGACTAATCGACATGTGTCTAAGACAAAATGGTAAAACACACGCACGTACGCACGCACACGCGCGTGTTCAAGGTTTGGGACGTTCAGTGAACACATACACGATCAAACTAAAAATGAGAATTCCCAAAGGAACGAACTCGCAGATTTGATCGAAACCCGAAACTTCTGTATATTATACCTAATTATGAAAAAAAATGTCAAAAAATTACACTATTAAAAACTGAAGCATAGATGTTATTTAGAGCATGAAGGAAAGTATTTTGTGGATTTTATAGACAGTGGACAAACACTTTTGCAGTTAGATTTTTGTCGCCAAAGCGCTTATTTGACTGCATCCCTATTTATCGTATGATGGGTAGCGTTAGAGTATATAGATACACAAAAGGTAGGAACTAGTCTCACGAAATCGAATAACACGGGTTCGAACCTCACCCGTGGTATGGTTTGGAGGAACTAGGCCCCAATAGGTTTAACAAATGTACATCTGGATTTGATCTTCAGGTCTTATGTTGCAAGTAAATTTGCTTAATATGCCTGGTATCTTGTTTTCCCTTTTGAGATACCTTATCACACAGGTTATTATACTATTTGTTCCTTAATAAGGAATGGTGTACAGTGCTTAAGAAAGTGGCCATAACGCTGACCACTTATTTGCACTTTAGTTTGATCATCTGTGTGTCTGCCAGACTGTCAGAAGTACTTGTGGGCAAGCCTAAGCCTGGCTGCTACATCAGTCAGTCTGTCCACATTACAAGCTACTCTTTCAGTATGCTTATCTAAGTTCATGTTATCGTAGTGGGTGTAGATCTACTCAGTCATCCAAGGTATTAAATTTGGTAATTGATACCGAGAAAACACTAGGTCCAAGGAATTGATCTGTGTTCCTTCCTTAGATTGACCTTGAATGCCTCCCATTCCTTCAGGCGATGTATGACCCATAGGGATTCAGCGATCCCCCATGAATGTTAAAAATCGGTCTTGAGACCTTGTTCACTTCTAGGTGATCAAGGTCCCAGAACCGAAGGTTTTTTTAATAAATGTCCTAGTGTTCGTGTGTGTTTCTAAGTGCATGCCTTTGTCATTCATTATTTATTTATCTTAATGCTAGGCATACACACACACACACACTAAAATTATATTCTTCATTCTTCAGGGTATTTTCTTTGTCTAACAAATTTTTAATGAAGGACCAATTCATTGTGTGATGGAATCCATAAAAAAATTATACATAAATTAATTTTTCTCTGATTCTGGGTTTTTTATACCTGGCTTCTCCCTTTAGTGTGTCGTTTGAGTCATGAGTCTAGTGCCCTCAATGATGACATAGAATCAATAATCAAGGAGTCAGTCTCAGTAGTCAATTTTATTGCCATTGGGATGGCAAACAATTTGCAGTGTTGATGCCCAGTTAATTCTTATGCCTAACTAAACATGGTTGTTAAAATTCTTATCTGGGAGCAGGCAACAAGAGCAGATGCAGCCCTGCCAGTAGACTCCTGCTTAGATTCATCACTCTACATAGTTTGTGATATATTATTACTTATAGTTAAGCGAGAGTTTGTGGATAGGGGCATACGAAGGGATTCCTCTAGCCGGGAGGAGAGGGGAAAGGAGCGACGGACGACCCTGGTAGCGGATGAACCAACCAGTTTTTGTAACCAGTGGAAAAACTTCTCTGTATTGTGTGTGTGTGTGTGTGTGTGTGTGTGTGTACTGTTTTGTTTGAAGGGCCGTCTTGGCCCTGTCTTTTAACTTGCTGGATTTATTTCCCCCCAATCTCGAGGGCCCTGTCATACATATTCTGAAATCTGTGTATAATCGTAGAACCAACCTCCACTGTTGCTTCGTCCAGGTCATTCCACTTCCTTATCACACTAAGGCTGAAAAAATACTTCCTGACATCCCTGTGACTCATCTTTTGTCTTTAACCTTCAATGTTATCTTGTCTACCTTTTACCTCGAGCAGTTTATCCTCGTCCGCACAAAAATCCTCTTGATTTTGTATATTGTTGCCATGTCTACCCTGGTTCTTCTACCATATTATCAGGTTTAATCTCTCCTATAACTCATTAACCTTAACTCTGGGACTAGTCTCGTTGCATATCTCTTCACTTTCTCCCAAGTTTCTCACATGTTTCTCCCATGTTTCTAACATGTTTCTTACATGTTTTGCGAGGTGAGGAGGTTCCAACTGGTGCTGCATACTTCAAGAATGGCCTGTCGTGATAAGGCCGTGAATAACTCTGTTGAGATTCCAGTAATTTACTAAAATGAACATTCGGCACAAATTAGGTCTATATATGCCCTAGTGATATGCTCGGTACTATGTTTACCACAAGGTTTTTCTTCATAAGTAAGATTTGGCTTACCCTTTCCAAATTCTTTATTAGCTTGTATTTCTGGAGATTAAATTTAGCATTCCTTTGTCTGGTCAATATAGGTTGTCCAGGTCCATATGTGGCTTTCTTCTCATCAGGTTTTATTATCCGTATTAATTTTATATCACCTGCAAACCGGAATATTCTTGACTCTTTTGGTATGTCATTCGCGTATACCAGAAACAGCACTGGTTCTAATACTGATCCTTGTAGAAATCCAAATGTTAATATATATTTTTTTTCATTCGTACACCTCGGACAATTACTGTCTTTTCCATACTTGATATCTTGCTGGGAATTTGGAATATGTTTCAAGTAGTTTTGTCTCTGTTATAACAATAATGTCCGCTGTTGCCTCCGATATCTGTGCCTTTAATTCATCAATCTTTTTTGATAATCCATCTGAATTTGAGTATAATTTGGGTTTCCTGCTTTTTTTTTTTTACTGTGTTCTGGCCTGTGATATCCAGACTTTCTGTTCGCTGCTCATTTGTGAGGAGAAGTGAGATTGGTGTTAGTGTGTACATGTTTTCAGGAAAAGGGAACAGGGTTATTGTTATGGGGGATGGAAGGGGGAGGGTGTTGGGTTATTGTGGGAAAAG
>WNWK01042138.1:0-16121 GCA_009830355.1 Cherax destructor | reverse complement strand
GATGATTGTTGACACCCTCGGATGATTTGTTGACACCCGTGATTATTGACACCCCATCGGATGAGGATTGTTGACCCCCTCGGATGATTGTTGACACCCTCGGATGATGATTGTTGACACCCTCAGATGATGATTGTTGACACCTCAGTATGATTGTTGACACCCTCAGATGATGATTGTTGACACCCTCAGATGATTTGTTGGCACCCTCAGATGATGATTGTTGACACCCTCAGATGATTTGTTGCCCCCCTCAGATGATTTTGCCCCTCGGATGATGATTGTTGACACCTCAGATGATGATTTTGCCCCTCGGATGATTTTTGACACCCTCAGATGATGATTTTGCCCCCCTCAGATGATGATTTTGCCCCCCTCAGATGATGATTGTTGACACCCTCAGATGATGATTGTTGCCCCCTCAGATGATGATTTTGACACCCTCAGATGATTTGTTGACACCCTCAGATGATGATTGTTGACACCCTCAGATATGATTGTTGACCCCCCCAGATGATGATTTTTGGGCCCCCCTCAGATGATGATTTTGACACCCCAGATGATTTGTTGACACCCTCAGATGATGATTGTTGACACCCCGGATGATGATTTTGACACCCCAGATGATGATTGTTGACACCCGGGGATGTGATTGTTGACACCCTCAGATGATGATTGTTGCCCCCCCTCAGATGATGATTGTTGCCCCCCTCAGATGATGATTGTTGCCCCCTCAGATATGATTTTGACACCCTCAGATGATTTGTTGACCCCTCAGATGATATTTGACACCTCAGATGATGATTGTTGACACCCCGGATGATGATTGTTGACACCCCAGATGATGATTGTTGCCCCCCTCAGATGATGATTGTTGACACCCTCAGATGATGATTGTTGACACCCTCGGATGATGATTGTTGACACCCTCAGATGATGATTGTTGACACCCTCAGATGATGATTGTTGACACCCTCGGATGATGATTTTGACACCCTCAGATGATGATTGTGACACCCTCGGATGATTTGTTGACACCCTCAGATGATTTGTTGACACCCTCGGATGATGATTGTTGACACCCTCGATGATGATTTTGGGGCCCCTCGGACGATGACATGAACCTGGGATGATTGAGTGGACCTGGGATGGTTGACGTAGACCTGGGATAGTTGACGAAAACCTGGGATGGTTGACGGGGGCCCGGGGGATGGTTGACGTCCGGGATGATTGACGTAAACCCGGGGGATGATTGACGTGGACCTGGGATGGGGGTGGACCTGGGATGAGGGGGAACCTGGGATGGTTGAGGGGGCCCGGGGATGGTTGACGTGGACCGGATGGTTGACGTGGACCTGGGATGGTTGACGTGAACCTGGGATGATTGCGGACCTGGGATTTTGACGTGGACCTGGATGATTGGGGGAACCTGGGATGATTGGGGGAACCCGGGGATGGTTGAGGGGGCCCGGGGGATGATTGACGTGAACCTGGGATGGTTGAGGGGGGCCTGGGATGATTGACGTAAACCCGGGGGATGTTGGGGTGGACCTGGGATGGTTGACGTGGACCTGGGATGGTTGACGTGGACCTGGGATGGTTGATGAACCTGGGATGATTGACGTGGACCTGGGATGGTTGACGTGGACCGGGATGGTTGCGTAACCCCTGGGATGATTGACGTGGACCATGGTTGACGGGGCCCCTAATGGTTGAGGGGGCCCGGGGGATGGTTGACGTGGACCTGGGATGGGTGACGTGGACCTGGGATGGTTGAGGGGGACCGGGGGGGTTGAGGGGGGCCGGGGATGGTTGGGGGGGACCGGGATATTGACGTGGACCTGGGATGGTTGACGTAGACCGGGATGGTTGACGAAGACCTGGGATAGTTGACGTGGACCGGGAGGTTTGGGGTGAATCTGGGATAGTTGACGTGGCCCGGGGGATGGTTGGCGTGGCCCGGGGGATGGTTGGCGTGGACATTGGATGTTGACATGGACCTGAGATTTTGACGTGGACCAGGATAACGGGCCCGGGAAAGGGGTTGACGTAGCCGGGGGTTTAGAACCTGGGATGGTTGAGGGGGATCGGGAAAAGTTGACGGGACCTGGGATGGTTGATGGGACCTGGGATGGTTTGACATGAACCTGAGAGGTTTTTGGGGGATCTGGGATGGTTGACATGTACCTGGGATGGTTGACGTGGATCTGGGATGGTTGACGTGGATCTGGGATGGTTGACATGTACCTGAGATGTTGACGTGGATCTGGATATTTGACATGTACCTGAGATGGTTGAAGTGGATGGGGGATGGTTGACATGTACCTGAGATGGTTGACGTGGCCCGGGGGATGGTTGACGTGGACCTGGGATGGTTGACGTGGATCTGGGATAGTTGACGTGGATGGGGGATGGTTGACGTGGATGGGGATGGTTGACATGTACCTGAGATGGTTGACGTGGATCTGGGATGGGGGGGGAACCTGGGATGGTGAGTGGATCTGGGGGGGTTAAAAACCCGGGATGGTTGACGTGGACCGGGATGGTTGACGTCCCTGGGATGGTTGACGTGGACCTGGGATGGTTGGCATGTACCTGGGATGGTTGAGGGGGACCTGGGATGGTTGAGGGTATGGGGGATGGTTAACATGTACCTGGGGGGGTTGACGTGGCCCTGGGATGGTTGACGTGATATCAGGATGAGTTCTTCTCACGTCTCAAACGTCTGAAAAATATAGGTTCAAGTATACATGGGTGTGTGTGTGTGTGTGTGTGTGTGTGTTTTTTTGTTGTGTGTGTGTGTGTGTGTGTGTGTGTGTGTGTGTTTTTTAACATTTGCCTCAGTTTTCCCCCTTTTCAGCTTCCTTTCCCCCTTACATTACACTCACCGGGTTTGAACTTCAACAGCTACTTAACTGGTAACCCCTATAATCTAAGTCTAGGTAAAAGTCTAAATTAACTAAGTTGTGATTGAAATTTCAAGCAATTGAAGAAGGAAGGCTAGAGAGGAGAAAGAGAGAGAGAGAGAGAGAGAGAGAGAGAGAGAGAGAGAGAGAGGGCAGGTGTTTCAGGTTTTACCCCCCACACAGGTGTGACGATACGAGGCGGGGGGGGGGTTACGGGGGCACAGGAGCCTGAAAAAAAAAATTGACTCACAAAATTATTACTTAATAGAACACACACACACACTATATATATATATATATATATTGTGTGTGTGTGTGTTGTGTGTGTGTGTTTGTGTGTATGTACTCACCTAATTGTACTCACCTAATTGTACTTCCCCAATTGTTGTTGCATGGGTCGAGACTCAGCTCCTGGCTTCGCCTTCCTCTGTGTGTGTGGTGTAAAGGGGCAGGTGTTAGTATGGATGTACACGGGTGTACTAGCTGCTGAAAAAGGGGCTGGGTGTGCAGGTGTTTTGCACCGTGCAACGGCAGGTATCAAGGCGGTTTGCACCTGCACACTAAAGGGCTGGGAAAAAACTTAAAAAAAAATAATAATAATAATAAAAATATTAATAAAACAAAAACAATTATAATAATGATAATAATAATAATAATAATAATAATAATAATAATAATAATAATAATAATAAAAAAAATAACAAAACAACAACAATAATAATAATAATAACAAAAAACAACAACAAAATAATAATAATAATAATAATAAAATTGTTGATGAAGACAGGAAGCTGTATTTCGTGTATAGGGCAATGAGGAATAACATCTTTAAAGTGTGGAAGACCCCGTTGTGAGTGGGGTTTTTTTCGTGAGGCAGTGGGTAAATGGGGGGGGCAGCTGGGATTGATGTAAAAAATGAAACGTTAAAAAGCAGGTGGGGATATAGTTTTGGGTGGTTGGTGCTATTATTTAATAAAAAAGGAAGAGGGTAAGGTACCTAGGGACTGGCCGAGAGCGTGTATATTCCTTTTTTAAAAAGGCAAAGGGGAAAAAAAGGGTAAAAATTATAGGGGGAAAAAGTCTGTTGGGTACCTTTTAAAAGGATGGTAGAGTTATTAGAAAAATTGATAAACGGAGAGTAGGATGCAGATGAACAAGGGTTTCAGGAAAATAAGGGGTGTAGACCAAGTGTTTACAGTGAAAAAATAGGTGAACAGTATTTAGGAAAGGGTAAAGGGTTTTGTGGCATTTATGTATTTGGAGAAGGGGTTGACAGGGGGGGTAGGGATGCAATGTGGCAGATGTTGCAGGTGTATGGAATAGGATGTAGGTTACTGAAAGCAGTGAAGAGTTTTTATGGGGGGATTGAGGCTCAGGTTAGAGTATGTGGAGAATTTCCCAGTAAAAGCAGGCCTTTACAAGGATGTGTGATGTCACCATGGTTGTTCAATATATTTATAGATGGGGGGTAAAAGGAATGCGGGGGGATTGGCAAAAGGTGTTGGGTAAAAAATAAAAAATCTTTGGGGGTGTCAATTGTCTTTTTTGCTCTTTGCTGATACATTGCTTTTGGGGGATTCAAAAGAAGTTGCAGAGGTTTGGATGATTTTTGGAGGGTATGTAAGAGAAGAAATTTTAAAGTGAATGTGGGAAAAAATAAGGTAAATGATAAAAAAAAAATTTGTGACGAAAGTTTGGGGTACCAGATTGGAGGGAGAGAGTATGGAGGAGGTGAATGTATTCAGATATTTGGGAGGGAGTGTCAACAGATGGGTCTATGAAGGATAAGGGGAATAAGAATTGATGAGGGAAAAAGGGTGAGTGGTGCACTGAGGAAAAAAACTTTGTCCATGGAACAATGAGGGAATTTTGGGTATAGTTATACCAACACTCTTATATGGGTATGAAGCATGAGTGGTAATGTTGAAAAAAGGAGAAGGCTGGAGGCAGTGGAGATGTCATGTCTAGGGCAATATAATGGTATGAATATAATGCAGATAATTTACTTTGGAAATTGGGGGGAGGTGATTGATTAAAAACTATTACCCCGAGGGCTGGGAAGGGTTTTTGGGTGGTTCGGATACATAAAGGATGGAACAAAATAGAATGACTTCAGTGTATAAACTGTAGTAGGGAAGGGGGGTGGGGGGCGGCCTAGGAAAATTCGAGGAGGGAAAAGGGGTTTTTTGTGCGAGGGCTTAGACTTCCAGAAAACATGCGTGGCGTATTTGATAGGGTGAATGGGACAAAGGGTTTTTTTGGGCTTGACGTGCTTTTGGGGTGTGAGCAAGGAAACATTTATGAAGGGATTCGGGGAAAACCGGCAGGCCGGACTTGAGTCCTGGAGATGGGGAAGTACAGTGCTGCACCGGGGGGGGTTTTTGCTTTTATAACTGTAGTGTAACCCCCTCTGGCAAAAACCGTGGATGAATGATGATGAGTTTTCTTTTACGGGCCCCCGCCTTAGGGGGAAAGGCCATGTGTTAATAAAAAAAAATAATAATAATAACAGCAACAATACTACTACTACTACTAATAATAATAATTTAAAACATCATTAATTTAAAACTATAATAACTAGTCACCATTATACAATTGGATCATTTTTGTTTTGCATTGCCACCCCCCCGCTGTTGAGCGTCCGGCGACGGTACCTCCCTGGTCACGTTTGTGGCACGGCCTGGCTGTATCACTGCCACAAGTACGTCTGACACATCCTACCCAGCAGGGGGCTGTGTTCCACAGCAACGCCCTGATCAACGCACCAACAACAGCCCCCAGGGAATCTTATGGACATTTGACAAAACTAAACCCTTTTTTCAGGTTTACAGAATAAAAAAACGTGAGTTACGTCTCTTCTGTCTCGCTAGGGCTAATGGGTGAGAAGAGACATGTTGGGAATCCCTCCACCAACCCCACCTTTTCCAACACTCCTTCGACTCCGTTTTCGGGTGGAGCGGGGGGGAGGGTCAGGCAGCAGGAGGGTGATACTGGCACAACGTAGACGTCCTGAAGGCAAATGGGAATTAGAATTTTTGGGAAAATGTTGCAGGCTCCCGCCCGATGGCACAAAACGGAATTTTTTTTTTTTTTTTTTTTTTGGGAGGGGGGATCCTCCTTCTGTGGGGGGACCAGTGGGTTTAAAAAAAAAGTTGAGGGGGGTTATCTAAGGGTGCAGACGCTGTGCAGTTTCTCTGTGTAATAAAAAAAACGAGAAAAGAATAATAATTAAATAAAAATTATATATATATATATATATATATATATATATATATATATATATATATATATATATAATGTCTGCCGATTAGGTAAAACTGGTCAATTAGCAAGAACTCATCTAAAATTGTCCTTTCAAAATTTTCTTTTTACGTTTAAAGATATATTTTTTCATTTATTTTGTAAAATTTATAATTTTGTACCAAAGAAAAAATTTGAAAAACCCACCTAACCTTATTACAACAAGCGCAATTTAATTTACCCCAACCCAACTAAATATATTTTTGATACGTTAACATTAATTTAATAATAAACAAACACAATGAAATATTTTTTTTCGTTATTTCAGAATGATTTTGGGAAATTATTGCATACACAAATTTTCACTTGTCTTTTTGGCAAGATGAGCGGTATTTAACCAAAAAAGGTTTTTTAATGGCCCGACATATATATATATATATATATATATATATAAAACACATATGTAAAATCTCAGTATTAGAAAATATTAGATATAAACTTGTATCGCATATTAATTTATTACTAATTTTACCTTTCTGTTTCTTGTGCCATCGGTGGGAAGTTTTGTCGTAGAATAGTTGTATAATATTGATGAGATGAGCAAGGTGCATGCACAACTGTTGTCGGGGACAACAGAGGTGGACTCAATAAAATTTAAGAAAGAAATGTTGTTTTTTCTTACAGGTTTATTAAAGGGGGAAAGGACCATTGCATTGATAAAGAAAAGGAGCTTTATATTACCCCAATTTAAAAAAACCCGGAAAATACCCTGAAGGATGTATTTCTGCGTATATATGCTGAGAGATTTTTTAACCTTATTTTATGGATCATTAAGGTTGGCGTTGCAACAGAATATGTGGTAAGTTGTTAAAATCTGTAAAGAGCTCCTATGATTAAATTGAGGCTGGGGTATTGTAGAGAAAAAAAAAGTAAAAGTAAACCCAGAGAGTGATGCGCTCCTTGAAGCAGTTGTTTGATGTGCTGGTAGATGGTGTTGGGCTACAGTGTTGTGTAGTGTTGCGGGTTTTCAATAGTAGTGAATCACTATAAAGTGACAGTTGTTGCAATTGTTCTATGCTAGTGAAAATTTTTTTTTGGGCTTTTAAAAAAAAAGAGATTGCAGAAATTGGTGAAACTTTGAAACAATGTGAAAGGAAAAAGGGGGAAAAAAACACAGATAAGAGCAAGTTGGTGGGGTAAAAAAATGTAGTGAAATTAAGAGACTGCATATAAGATTTTAGGAAGTTACTGCATTTACAAATCTGGGAGTATGTTTTCGACTGATAAGTTTAGAAAGCTGAAGTAAAAACAGAAAGGTGTTCTAACATTTTTTATATGTGTGAGGGGGCACTGTCTTTGAACGCGCAGGATGAGGAGGGGGGAGGCACGGGAACAGGAGTTTGAAATTAATTTATATTCTGAATATTAAGAGAATGAGAGAAGAAATATGACGGAAGAGGTTTTTTTTCGCGTTTATAATCTAGATACAATGGGCCAGGTATGTTAATAAAGAGGTGTATAAATTTAAGAGTAATGGAAGAAGGTTTCCAAAATTACCTGAGGATGTTTTTTGGACCATCGCCCCCCACGGGGACCCACACTTGAAGAGCAATTAAACAACCAGAAGCGAAAACTGTTCTAAGATAGAGCCCTCGGGGGGGTAACTGGACCGTTCCCCCTGTTTGATATATTAAATTCCCGTTCAAGTGACTCGTCTTAAAAAAATTGCAGTGATGAATGCGAAAAGGCCTCTTTAATGAATTAAACAATGTGGAAGCGTAAGTATGTGAACACAGGAGTTCGGCATCTTAGCTGCCCTCCTTCAGTGTCTCAGGCATTAAGTGGTTTCCCCGCACACAATACTGAAGACAAAGGGGGGGAGAACAGGCTCTTTTTGGGACAGCGTTTTGCTCTGATGCCCGTAAACTCACATAGAGCGAAATGTTTATCAATAAAAGCTTGTTTTATTAGCGTGTTTTTTTTTAGTATTTCCGGAAACCACTTGGACCCCTTCACCAATTTTGTATATGAGAGTGCATGGGAGAAGCAGAAACCAGTAGACCCCATGCTCATTATACAGCCTATGTATGACGATTGGCTACGTCTACCTCTAATTCGGCCTATTAGTAAAGACGGGGGGAGTGTAGAAGGCCTTCGTATTAACCCAGGTGGATTATTTACATTGGGGCCCTTCAGTCCTCTTCCTTAAAATGTAACCACAACATCTAGGTCCCTTTTTTTTCTGACAGGTGAAAAGGGGGCATCAGGGGGGAGGTAACGGGTTGTACAAAGTTGGCGATACAGACAAGATGTCATAACTGTACATGTTTGTCTTTGTCCATAGACACTGGGAAAAAATTCCCCCTACGTCTCGGCTGGTCAGCAGTCGAACTTGAACCCCGGTTGTGAACGGAACGCTCTACAAATGAGCTCAATTTTTTTCAATTTTGTTCCTTCGGGGGCACTACCGGGGCCCGAAGTGGATGCAATGGGTTTTCCCTAATGGACAAATTAACGTATCTGGCTATTTAATTCTATAGGTGAAAGGTAAGTAATATCCAGAAAAACCCCTAGTACTAAGACTACCACCTGGATAATTCTGATCGCCTGGTCGTCCTGATTTAGTCCCTGAATTCCTTTTAGATAGATGTTTACAAAGATCTTATCGAACCGGTTCTCGGTTGTGCACTGCATACCGCGTAAGGGAAAAACGCCCCGTCAGTGAAATATATCTTACGACAATTAGGGGGTTGACAGTGGTGAACAGACAAGTGGAAATAAATACATTGGTAACAGAGCATTTTTTAATACAACGTTACCCCCGTCTTTAACAAGTATCAAATAAATAAAAGGGGGAAAATTGTATTCAAGAAACATTGTATTCACCAGTGTCATCCGCTGTTAGGCGTAATTTCTGTTGTTTTTAAGGGGGTAAAAAGGCACTGGGGTAGAACAACTGATGCTTAACCAGTAAAGGGGTTTGTGACCAAGACCGTGGCCCCTCTCTTGTTTTTTACACTGAAGAAAAAACCCAAAAACACCTAACAAGGAAATATGAACCATTCTAGGCGAAGTATTGCCACAAACCAAAAAGAACTTACAGTTGAGGATGGTAAAGTGTTGATGAGGGGGGGTGCCAAGCTGGGTGCCAGGCACTTGTGTTGATGGTCGCTGGGGGGAAAAAATGAAAGCACGAGGCGCAAGTGTTTACGCTGGCTGGGAAAAAAAGTGATGGTGGCGCGGCGCCAGGCCCCTATGCACCCCCAGCGCGACGGGGACCGCAACAATGGCATTAATTCCCATTGGGGTTTCCCCGGTGAGACCCAGTGTCACCCCAACAATGGCGTATGATGACGTACTGGTCTGGCATCAGCTGGGGTTTCCAACATGGCGGCTCCGGCGAGGAGGTGATAGGCTGGAAACCTTACAAATTTTGGAGGTCGGGCAGGATACTGGCTGGGACGGCCAGGCCTGAGGTTATAAGGCGGTGATCGGGCCCCCCTCACCTGCTGCAGGCCGCTGCCCTTCCGCCCACCTGCTCTCCTTTCCCCCTCGACCACCACCCACCACCTGTTGTCTTATCTAAGCCATCTAAACAGTTGCGGCTAGTGGGGCATTATTAACAGCCCCCCGGGTCGTCGAGGGGAGGATACATTTTTCCCAGTGAGTTGTCAATTCTCATGCATTTACCTTAAATTTTTTTAATTACTTGTAATGTTGAAATTTTTTTAAATTTAACGAGGTATCATATTAGGTTATTAGCCTGTATTTTTAATATTTGTGTAATAATTTTCCAACGTTCTACCTCTCTTTATTCTCATCTTGTGATTTGTGATTGGTTTTAAGACCTTGTCTTACAAATCCATTATTGTACCATATTATTAATACTGTGAGTCTTACATGACTATCATCACCGGCAAACATGGCAACTGTCACAGAAAAATATATTTCGCAGGTGATGACAATGATGATAGATTCCAGATCTTTATAAGAAAAAAAAAGAAGGAAAAGGGGTGAGAAAGGGCTAAGGGGACATATTCAGGCTCTTTTGACTCGTAGGCAATGTGAACCTAGACGTCCATGGTGCACACAGGGTAAAAAAACCTTTTTCTTCTAAGGAAGACAGTGCTAAGCTGAACTTCCCGACAACACCCTGCTGCAGGGTAGGTGTGCATGGCTAATGGCAGCAGTAAATGCAAAATCCGAAGGCGAGAATCCATTTGGGGAAAAAACTCACACAACTTTGTGTTTGTGGAACAGTACAAAGAACTATCAGTGATCTGCTTAACACAACCCTATGGGGATATTAAGCTGCTTCACCCTCCATCAGACACGTATCATTTAAAAAAAGGGGGCCCAGTATCATAATATTTGGACCCCCTCTCGACATGGACCCATCCTATTTGCTCTAAGGAGCATATCGTCAAGCCCAAGAGTTTTTGGGAAAATCCCAAATTATTGCCAGTTGGGTAGGCCCTGTCCCCCCCCCCGAAATATCTGGGTGCCTGGCCTACGTTTCCCCCCCATCGACTTTACTTCCCCCCAAAAACTGGGTGTTACAAATGCCAACACTATGGCCATGTAGCAGTAGCCTGTGGAATACTACATTCTTGGTGTGGTAAGTGTGGGGGGGAAACATTCCACTAGAGAATGCACAGTAGGCTTTGACAGCCAAAAGTATAAGTAAAATTAACTAAAAAGAAAAGGGGGTTACACTTTCCCATAAGGACTGCAGTCAACCCAAAAAACCCTTTGGGGACAAAAAATGACAACAGTCCTTTAATGCCATTTGAGGACGAGGCCATCCAGTCTACCAAACAGATCTGAGACTGAACCTCTAAAAAAGTTTGGGAGTCCAACCTCCCTGCAAAATGATTCTGGTGATACCAGAGTGCCATCACACACACCAATTGTGGAGGCCCCAGCCAACCCTGCTAGCACAGGGGGAACTACTGATTTTTTTACCACCCATACCTATCCCCCCACCTAATTTTTTGGGGATAAAAAATGCCTTTTCCCTAATACAAAACATCTCCAACAGTCAGACGGACGCTACACATGAACCCCCCCTGGAAGCTGGAGGGGGAGTGGGGATCCAGGACCACCCGCAATGAATGATGAGGTAGTCATGTCACAGGCACCAAAAAAAGAGCACTGATTTAACCAAGGTACCTGTTAAGGTTTTTGGTGTTACAGAAAGAACTAAGTCAGGTGAGCCCTCCCTGGGGGGGCATTTGATTTTCCCCACCTTCCCCCAAAATTTTAAAAAAAATTGCAGGGAAAAAAATTAGCATCTTGAACAGATGCTGACAAGTTTAATAAATATTTTTCAAGATGATGCTCCTTGGGGGGCGTTGATGATGTCAAAATTTATCAACAATCTCGGTTCAATTTTTAAACCATTTGTAAGAAAAAAACCAATGACTCTTGGCTTCAAAAGTTGCCTTGGAAATTTTTTGCCAATTTGCCGGGGGAAAAGCTTAAAAAAAAAAGGGTTTTGAAGATAAGCATGTACAAACTATGCTATTTGCTCTTTTAAAATTTTTCACACCGTAGGCAAAGCATAATAGTCTTACCATCTTATGAACAAGATATTGTAATAACTCACTACAATGGGGGATTACAAATTTTTTTTGGGGAAACTGCCCCTTTTGGAAAAGGTTGCCTGACTTACATCATATTAGTGCAACCAAGAATATTGATGTCATCTGTTTGCAGAAATCTAGACTGGGGAAAGGGTACCTCCATCAAAGGTTGGGGATGCAGCTTATAATTTAAAGGGGAACCAACTGTTGTGTGATGTATGTCAGAAAGAACCCACATTCACTCCTTACCCTGCAGAGTCGAGTAAAAAAGGGAGTACCCCGGTGCCGAGATGCAGGCGATTTTTTTTAAAAAAATTTTTTTAACTTTTGCCCCAGCAAACCAGCTTCGACCTGATGCTTTACCAATGCACAATAGTGAACCTACCCCCCTACTTGGAGACTTTAATCCAGACATAAGAATATTGGTGGGTCTATAACAAACACCAATGGAACTAAACTATGAAATTTCTAAAAAAGCATGATAATGTTCCCCATTGTAGGACTACTGGGGGCCCCCTCACATAAGGGGTACTTGATTTGGGGCCCTTGGGGTTTTAAAAATCATTACGATGCATGACCTGTCATAGTTGATCTTCTATCTGATCACTTCCCCCCAAACTCACAACTTCAATCTTGATCATATCTCAAGCAACCAAGGAGCTAAATACAGAAGGAGGGGGAAATTATTCCCCCAAACCCCGAACACAAAGAAAAAAATTTTTTAACCACTTGGGGCAATGGTATAAAGATTATGAGCCCACTGGGGCACAAAAATTCAATGATGATTTAGTTACCCATTGAGACTGTACTCACAGACCAATGGGGGGAAAAAAAAAATAAACCTTCCACTAAAAAAAGACAATAAAAACCAATGTAAATATTATAATGACCGACAGCTACCCAATCTAACACATGCAGTTAGGAGGTTGGTAAAGCATACCGTGAGTGTGAACCCCGCCTTCTCAGAACATTTCCCCAACTGCACTAACAAAAACAAGAAATAGAAACAAGAACTTGGAACAGGAATGGGAACAATTCGTTAGTGGATTAAAAAAAGGTTTCCCCCTTTTAAATCTGGCATGGGGGAAAAGGATAAATAAAATAACCAGGGGAAAAAACCCGGTTTGCTCATCCCTTTTTCCCTTGAAAAAAAAAAAGACCTCATAAATGACTGGTCCAAAATTCCGGCATTTAAAACCTGCCATCTCATATTAGAGAAAACTTAGAGAGTGCTTCTGAAGAAATGTTGAAACTGATTAATTTTATGAGCCAAAATACTGATGAGAGTGATTGCCTCTTCACAGAGTATGAATTAGATAACGCATTAACTAAAGGTCGATCAACTGCTCCTGGAGAGGATGGTATAACCTATGATATTCTCAGAACTTTAAGGCATGTGCCTAATAATTCTTTGTTGGCACTGTATAATACCAGTTACATTGAGGGAGTTCTTCCTACTTCCTAGACCAATAGTCTCATTGTGCCTATCCCTAAGCCCCAACAGCCTGATACATTTAGACCGATCTCCTTAACTAGCTGTCTTTGTAAAATTTTTGAAAGAATGATACTTAACAGACTATACTATAGAATCAGACACCAACTCTCCCCCTCCCTCTATGGGTTCATGAAAGGTAAGAGTGTGCAGAATTGTATCTCCACCAGCGAGATACGGAGGACACCAAGAACAAGCAGGACAAACACACACACTGGAAGTACCCTCAGCGGGCCTCAAATCACAAACAACCCATGACAACCATACACTCTAGCACCACACCCACTTATCAGGCCCCCTGTCCCCACCCTAGCAAACGAAAACCCACCGTCACAGTTACCCCCCACCCCCACTTCAAACTGCACCCCACCAGCCCATACCCCAACCATACAATCCCCCCCACTCATGCTGCAACCCCTTTGGGCACCCTGCCCATACCCCCAACCCACCAAGATCTCCCAAGGGCCACAGTATTGGAAACAAGGTTGAAGGTTTGGTACACAAACGCGGATGGAATTACGAATAAGTATGAAAAGTGGAATGAAAGAATAGATAGAGGCATCCCCAGACATCATAGCGGTCACAGAAACTAAACTAAATGAGACAGTAACAGATGCAATCTTCCCACAGGGATATCAGATCCTGAGGAAAGATATGAGGAGCAGGGGGGGAGGAGGGGTCGCACTGCTTGTAAGGCACCGTTGGAGATTCGAGGAAATGGTAGGAATGGAGATGGGTAGAGAACGGGACTTCATAGTAGGTACCATCCAGTCTGGGGAGCATAAGATAATCATTGCAGTGATGTATAACCCACCACAGAACTGCAGGAGGCCAGGAGAAGAATACGATGAGAACAACAGAGCGATGGTGGACACCCTGGCGGAGGTGGCAAGAAAGGCACACATGAGCAGAGCGAAGCTACTGGTCATGGGAGATTTCAACCACAGGGAGATCGACTGGGAGAACCATGAACCACGTGGGGGTCCAGAAACTTGGAGAGCCAAGATGATGGACGTGGTACTGGAAAACCTGATGCACCAACATGTCAGGGACACGACCAGAGAGAGAGGAGAAGATGAACCAGCAAGACTGGACCTTGTATTCACCCTGAACAGCTCAGATATTGAAGACATAACACACGAGAGCCCCCTGGGAGCCAGTGACCATATGGTGCTTAGCTTTGAGTACATTGTAGAGCTACAGGTGGAGAGGGAAAACAGTACTGATAGAGACAAACCAGACTTTAAAAGAGGAAACTACACGGGCATGAGGAATTTCCTGCAGGACGTTCAGTGGGAAGGGGAAATAGAAGGACTGACAATAAATGAAATGATGGAATACGTAGGGGCAAAGTGCAAGGAGGCAGAGGAACGGTTTATACCCAGAGGCAAAGGATTAAATGGGAAGGCCAGAAAGAGCCCCTGGTTTACCCAAAGGTGCAGGGAGGCAAAGACTCAGAGTATCAGAGAATGGAAACGGTACAGAAGGCAAAGAACCCAGGTAAACAGAGAGATTAGTAGAGCTAGAAACGAGTATGCACAAGTACGGAGGGAGGCCCAGAAACAATACGAAAATGACATAGCATCGAAAGTTAAGTCCGACCCGAAACTGATGTACAGTCACATCAGAAGGAAGACAACAGTCAAGGACCAGGTGATAAGGCTGAGGAGAGAAGATGGGGAACTCACAAGTAATGATCAAGAGGTATGTGAGGAGCTCAACTTGAGGTTTAAGGAAGTATTCACAATGGAGGAAGGAAGGCAGCTGGGTATACAGGAAGGGGTTCGTCACCAACAAGGGATGTACCAAGTGCTAGAGGGCATACACACAACTGAGGAGGAAGTGAAGCAGTTACTCAGTGACCTCGATACCTCAAAGGCGATGGGTCCGGACAATATCTCCCCGTGGGTTCTTCGGGAAGGAGCTCAGGTACTGAGTGTGCCACTTACCATAATATTCAACACATCCCTTGAAACTGGGCAGCTACCTGAGGTATGGAAGAAGGCCAACGTAGTCCCCATTTTTAAAAAGGAGACAGAAAGAGGCACTAAACTATAGACCGGTGTCACTTACATGTATAGTGTGCAAAGTCCTGGAGAAAATCATCAGGAAAAGAATGGTGGAACACCTCGAGCTGAACAGGATAATAAACACCAGACAGCACGGATTCTGGGAAGGCAAATCTTGTGTAACAAACCTCCTGGAGTTCTATGATAAATTAACAGAGGTAAGGCAGGAGAGAGAAGAGTGGGTTGATTGCATTTTCCTGGACTGCAGGAAGGCCTTCGACACAGTTCCTCACATGAGATTAGTAAAGAAGTTGGAAGAACAAGCAGGTATAACAGGAAGGGCACTGGAATGGATCAGGGAATACCTCAAAGGGAGACAGCAACGGGTCATGGTGCGTGGTGAGGTATCACAGTGGGCGCCTGTGGCGAGCGGTGTACCGCAGGGGTCAGTCCTAGGACCAGTGTTATTCCTGGTATATGTAAATGACATGACGGACGGGATAGACTCAGAAGTGTCTCTATTCGCAGATGATGTGAAAATAATGAGGAGAATCACATCGGAAGAGGACCAGGCAGGGCTGCAAACAGACCTGGACAAGATCAACATATGGTCTAGCAATTGGCTTCTCGAATTCAATCCCTCCAAATGCAAAGTCATGAGGATCGGAGAAGGGCAAAGAAGACCGCTGACAGAGTACAAGCTAGACGGGCAAAGGCCCCCCCCCCATACCACAAATACCACCAATCCAACTACATTCATCTTTGCTAATATACAGGGTCTAAAGCCAGCAACAAACAACAAGGTACCTTACATTCGTGGACTGCTTACAGAGTCAAATGCTATGTTTGCGGCTTTCACAGAGACCCACATAAGAGATCACTTGGACAA
>WNWK01042137.1:0-16122 GCA_009830355.1 Cherax destructor | reverse complement strand
GGAATACTTCGAGACTGTCCTTCTTCCCACTATTGATGTACGTCCTTCACTCTGGCTCTGCTATGTAGATGACATCTTTGCTCTTTGGCCTCATGACTTAAGTCTCTTCCAACCTTTTCTTGATGCTCTTAATAATCTTGCACCTTCCATTAAGTTTAAAGCTGATTGGGAATCTAATTCTTTGCTTCCTTTCCTTGATGTTCATGTCCACCGCTCAGTTACAGGTTTTTGCCTTCTCCGTGTACCGCAACCTTTATGCACAGTGGCATGTACATTCATTACTTCTCTTATCATGCCTCCTCTGTCAAGAAAAGTGTTCTTATCTCCTCTTTCTCCATGCTCTCCGCATTTGTGATCCTCAGTTCCTTGAAGCAGAAATTTCCACTCTTCATAATTCATTTTCCCGCCTTGGCTACCCTTCCCATTTCATAGACTCTGCTTTCTCTGTGCCAAATGGACTTTCTCTCTCCTAAACCCTCTACTCCTGGGAACTTCCAGTCCTCTGCCTTCCCTACATCTCTGGTCTCTCTAATCTCAACAACTCTCTCCGTTCCTTAGACATCAAACTTACCTTTCGTCAGACTAACACTCTTCGACTAATCTAGTTCATACCTCCCTCCCTACAGATTCTCCTGGTGTCTACTCTATTTCTTGCTCCTCCTGTCCTCTTCAGTACTTGGAGAAACTGGCCGATCTCTTTCTGACAGACTCAAGGAGCACAAAAATAGTGTTAGCACTAATAATGCTCTTTTCTGTCATGTCAGAGATCACAGTCATCCTATTGATTGGTCTTCTGCTAAAACTGTCTACCCTACGTCCAACTTTCATAGTCGCCGCCTGGTTGAATCCTCCCTTATACACAACTTTCCCTGTATGAATCTTAGCCCTGGCTTTATCTCTGTTGATGCTTTCCTCTCTCATTACATTGTTAAATGCTCTAAACTTCAGAACACCCGTGACTTAACCTGATTCCTTCCCCTTTCTTTTCTTCCCCCTTCTTTTTTCTCCTATGGGTTTTCTTTTCTTTCTTTTCTTTTGCCTTGTATTTGTCCTTCTTTATTTTATTCGTCTTTTCCTCCCTCTGTGTTCTCGCCCAACCCATGCGGGCCGCCAGCTTCTTTGCAGTGCTCCTTTCCTAGAATATGACTGTCTCCACTACCTTTACTACCACTTCCACTACTACCTCCATTATTACCCCACTCTCTTGTACCCTCCCCCTGTCTGCCTGCCTATAAATACTCCTTCCACCTGTTCTGTGTGTTAGTGTGACTTTGTAAATGGTCCAAGTCGGGCCGAAACGTTGTCGTAAGCTCCTCTCTTTTTATATGTGCGGGTTGTGTGTGTATAATTCCAAATATAGAAGTTAATGTGAGTAGGACTTCCAAGAATATAATTCAGAGGGGAGAGAAGGGGTTGTTGTGAGGTATTTGGGTACCTAGAGAGCTGATGGAACAAAACAGGATGTCTGAAAGGGCATATTGTATAAATCTGAAGTGGAGAAAGGAGGGGGGGGGAACCCAGGATGGGCTGTAGGGAGGAGGTAAAGGAGGTTTTGAGTGCTAATGGCTTGACATCCAAAAGGCTTATGTAAGCATGTTCATAAGGAGTGAGTGGAGGCACTTGGTTTAATACTTGATGTGTTGTTGGAGTGCAAGGAAGGTAACATTAATGAAGGATTCAGAGAAAACTGGTTAGCTAGACTTGAGTCATAGAGGTGGAACATGCGTTATTGCACTCTAAAACTAAATACGCATTCTGTAAATTACTGTAAATTCTGTATTATTACTTTCCTATACGATAATCTCAATTTTTAATAATATGTTACTATTATGTTACCCCCTACTCACCCAAAACTAAATACTCATATTATAAGTTAATGTCAAAAATGCTCAATGTTATTTTCCTTAAGATAATCTCAATTCCATATTACCATTCGAGAATCTAAGCATCTGTAACAATCTAATATCATCATTTAATAATTTTAACAGTAAAATTTCATCATATTGTAATTTGAAAACAATTTTTAACTAGAATAAACTCAATAAATTGCTCTAATATTAAGTACATAGCCTTTAAGTTACTAGATTAAGCTGCCCCTAATGCCATGGCATGTCAGTGGCTCTCCTTGCACTCAATTTACATTGTAACTACCAATACCATGTAATCTGCAATGAAATAAAATTTACTTTACTTTACTTTACTTTACTTTAAAAAAAATACTCAATGTCATTTTCCCAAAAAATAATTTCAATTTTAACTATTAACTACCATCCTACTAAACACTTGCTGCAATGTAGTGTCACCATATTATAATTAACCAAATGAAATATCATCATATTATGTACATAGTCCATAAGTTTTTAGATTAAGCTGCCCGTTATGCCCTGGCATGTCAGTGGCTCTCCTTGCACTTCTATGTAAATCTCTATGTAAAATTGCGATGAAATAAAAAATTATTATTATTATTATTATTATTAAAAGATGGGTGGGGATGGTGTAGCTTGGAGGGTCATCTATACTCTGATGTCAACACACTTTTGGCAAAAGTCACTGAATAAATGATAGTGAATGTGTTTACTGTAGGGAAGTGTAATTTCTCTTATTGCTAATATTACTTTTTTGTTCACCTTATAAGCATAAATTGTTTTCCAGGTCTTTGGTTGTAAGGATACAGTTGTCTAGCCAAATAAACATCTTTATCTTTATAAAGGACATGATCATGATTCTATTAGTAGGGAGCATAAAATGAATGATCATGATTCTATTAGTAGGGAGCATAAAATGAAGCGGTTACTGTATCTGATACGTTTTTATAATAATAATAATAATAATAATAATATTTATTTAGACATGGTACAATGATACATAGGTAGACATGATACATAGGTATGAATGAGATGTACATGCCAAAAGCCCCTAATATGCTGTGCATTGCGGGCATTCTTAGGACTATTTAATAGTAGACTACATGGTAAAAAATTATGGTTGATAATTTATAAAGTAAGTATAATTGTGTATCTAAGTTATAAAGTTTGAATATAAGTTGAACATAATAATTTATTAATTGTAGCAATGCAACTAATTGAGTGAGATAACAATTTAAAACAATTAATTGCATTGTAGTTACAGTTTACGTGGTCATTATAATGTAAATGTTATAGAAACAGTTAACTTAGCATGTATTATTCATAACAGGTTTTTACATTTAAGTGATTAATCAGGTTTTTACATTTAAGGGATTATTCTACTTTGTTGGAATCTTTGATATTGAGCATTTAGGTTTGGGTGAGAAGGTGGTTTTTAGCATCGTTTTGAATTGGGGTACAGGCAGGGTTTCTTTGGCAATAACAGGTAATGAATTTCAAATTTTCGTGCCTTTTATATGCATTGAGTTTTTACATAGTGTTAGATGGATACGGGAACATCGAGAGTGATCTGTGTCTAGTGTTATGGTCATGTGTCCTGTTAAAATTGGTAAGGAGAAGTTTGAGTGGTGGGTTAATATTTGCATAGGGTGTTCTATGAATGTAATAGGCACAGTAAAAAGTATGAATGTCTTGTATGGTGAGTAAGTTTAGGTTTTTGAATATTGGTGGAGTATGTTGTCTGGAGTGTGAATTTGTTATCATTCTAACTGCTGCCTTTTGTTGTGTTATTAGTGGTCTGAGATGAGTTATTGCTGTAGAGCCCCATGCGCAGATTCCATAGGTGAGGTAGGGGTAAATGAGTGAGTGATATAGGGTAAGGAGAGCTGGTTGTGGAACATAGTACCGTATCTTGGATAATATTCCCACGGTCTTTGAGACTTTCTTGGAAATTTGTTGTATATGTGTCTGAAATTTGAGGCCACTGTCAAGATGGATTCCTAAGAATTTTCCCTCTGTGAGTTTTGTGATAGGGGACCCGTTTATCATTATGTTAAGTTGTGCGTTTGTAGCTCTGTTCCCAAACTGGATAAAATAGGTTTTATCAATATTGAGAGTAAGTTTGTTAGTCATCATCCAGGTAGATATTTTCTGCAATTCAGTATTTACAGTGTTGGCTAGTATGTCTGGGCTTGGGTGCCAGATAGGGGTCTAATAACCAGAGAACAATCCAAACGCTACTCATCAATCCTTACCAGCCTGATAAGGAGATCAAAAAAATTGTATTATGAGAACAGACTCCAGAACATAAAAGGTGATATGAAAAAGAGCTGGAAGACCCTATCTGCAATTCTAGGAAATAATAAGATAGCGAAAAACAACACCATCAAATTATCAAGAGCAGGTGAACCCCTACTCTCACCTACTGAGACAGCAAACAGACTTAATGTTTTCTTCTCCACCATAGGAAAGAATCTAAGTAAAATCCAAGCTCAAACACCTGTCCAACAGACTACCTCACAAACACCTACCCTAATACGCTATTCCTAGCTCCTACCAACCCAATTGAAGTCTCGCTCATAATCAACACCCTTAAAAACAAGGCAAGAGACATAAACAGCTACCAACTTTTATGTACAAAAAAGCTCACAGGTACTGTCACAATTATAGCAACACTATTCAATAAATCCATTGAAGCCTCTACCTTTCCATCAATTCTCAAAATAGCTAGGGTCACCCCGATCCACAAGGAGGTGATCAAACAGACCTGAATAATTATAGACCAATTTCTAATTTACCATTGCTTTCTAAAATCTTCAAAAATTAATTCATAGACAAATCTACTCCTACCTCGTCTCACACAATGTACTCAACCCCTGTCAATTTGGATATCAGGACAAACAAGAGCACAAACGATGCTTACGCACATGTTGGGTTAAAATATCAGCACTTGAGAAAAAGAAGTCCCACTGGGAATCTTCATTGATCTACTGCAAAGCTTTTGATACAGTCGACCATGATTTACTGCTCAAAATTAGCACACTATGGTATAAGGGGGCACCCACTCAACTACCTAAAGTCATACCTCACCAACAGAAGCCAATACGTGTACACAAATGGAGCGAACTCTTCCACACAACAAATTACAGTCGGAGTCCCTCAAGGAAGTGTCCTGGGGCCACTCCTATTCCTCATTTACATAAATGACCTACCAAATGCATCACAACTACTCAAACCCATTTTATTTGCAGATGACACAACATATGTCTTCTCTCACCCAAATCCAGTTATACTGGCCAACACTGTTAATGCCGAATTACAGAAAATATCAACATGGATGACGACTAACAAGCTTACTCTCAATACTGACAAGACCTACTTCATACAGTTTGGAAGCAAAGCTACAAATGTTCCACTTAACATAACACTCAATGGTACACCCATCACAAGACTCACAGAGGGAAAATTCCTAGGAATCCACCTTGACAGTAGCCCTAAATTCCAAACACATATACAACAAATTTCCAAGAAAATCTCGAAGACAGTAGGCATATTATCAAAGATACGCTATTATGTACCTCAATCAGCTCTCCTTTCACTATATCATTCACTTATCTACCCGTATCTCACCTATGGAATCTGTGCATGGGGATCAACAACGTTAAATCACCTTAGACCACTCATAACACAACAAAAGGCCTCAGTCAGAATGATAACAAATTCCCACTCTAGACAGCATACTCCACCAATATTCAAAAGTCTCAAACTACTCACCGTAAAGAACATTCATACTTACTCTTGTGCCTACTACATATATAAAACTTTACACTCTAATATAAACCCTCTGCTCAAAACTCTCCTCACCAACTTTAATAGGACCCATGACCACAACACAAGACACAGATCACTTTTTGATATACCCCGTGTTCATATCAACCTATGTAAAAATTCTATGCACATAAAGGGCCCCAGAATCTGGAATTCATTACCAGTAAATATTAAGATAATCTTGTCTGAAAATCAATTTAAGACTCAACTCAAAAACCACCTACTCACCCAAAACTAAATGATCATACTATAAACTACTTTGAAAAATGCTCATTATTACTTTCCTATACAATAATCTCAATTTTTAATAATATGTTACTATTATGTTACCCCCTACTCATATTATAAGTTAATGTCAAAAATGCTCACTGTTATTTTCCTTAAGATAATCTCAATTCCATATTATCATTCAAGAATCTTAACACCTGTAACAATCTAATATCTAATATCATTATATAATAATTTAAACAGTAAAATTTCATCATATTGTAATTTTGAAAATAATTTTTAACTAGAATAAACTCAATAAATTTCTCTAATATTAAGTACATAGTTTTTAAGGACTAGAATAAGCTGCCCCTAATGCCATGGCATGTCAGTGGCTCTCCTTGCACTCAATTTACATTGTAACTACCGATACCTATGTAATCTGCAATCTGCAATGAAATAAATTTGTTTGTTTGTTTGTTTGTTTAGTGTCATCTGCAAATAGTATGGGTTTGAGTAGTTAAGATGCATTTGGTAGGTCATTATTGTAAATGAGAAAGAGAAGTGGGCCAAGAACACTTTTTTAAAGAATATGCATTGAATAAAATGCCATCAAAAATTGTTGTATTTCTGAGTGAATGATTTATATTTTTATAGTTGAATTAAGTTAAAGTGTGAAGTTATATTACAGTGAATATCTTCGTCCAGAGGATGTAGGAAGGTTTGCTGCTACCTGCCAGGCTACATACTACATCACCACTACTGCTAAATTCTGGTTTACTATATATAAAAGGTATTTCACCTTAATTTGCACTTTCTGTACTTTTAATTCTGATGCACTGCTTTTTATTTTTCATATTCAGTGGTACCTCAGGATACGAACTTAATTAATTCCAGAAGGCTGTTTGAGTACCGATACCGAACGAATTTGTTCCCATAAGGAATAATGTAAATTAGATTAATCCATTTCAGACCCCCAAAAATACACTTACAAAAGCACTTACAAAAATACACTTAAATAATTGTTCGAGTTGGGAAGTGTTCGTAACTCAGAGTACCACTGTATTTTTTGAACCACACTGGCTGTTCCTACTGAGGTAGGGTGACCCAAAAAAAAAAAGAAAATATTTTCACTAATAAAAAAAATGCCTAGGCATGCTAGTGGCTTTCTTTGTAATTTATATCTTATAATATGTAAACCTAGGTAGTAGGTTGGTAGACAGCAACCACCCAGGGAGGTACTATCATCCTGCCAAGTGAGTGTAAAACGAAAGCCTGTAATTGTTTTACATGATGGTAGGATTGCTAGTGTCATTTTTCTGTCTCATAAACATGCAAGATTTCAGGTATATCTTGTTTCTTCTATTTACACTTAGGTCACACTACACATTCATGTACAAGCATATATATACACACACCCCTCTGGGTTTTCTTCTATTTTCTTACTAGTTCTTGTTTTTATTTCCTCTTATCTCCATGGGGAAGTGGAACAGAATTCTTCCTCCGTAAGCCATGCGTGTCATAAGAGTCGACTAAAATGCCGGGAGCAAGGGGCTAGTAACCTCTTCTCCTGTATACATTACTAAAGTTAAAAAGAGAAATTTTTGTTTTTCTTTTTGGGCCACCCTGCTTCGGTGGGATATGGCCGATTTGTTGAAAGAAGATGTAAACCACACATTGTATGCTTTGCAAGGAAATAAAAAATTTCCTTTTCAGGAATTATATAACATATCTGTTGCCTCACAAAAAATATGCACATCCAGACGTCCTTTTATCAGTCTTTTATCTACAAATACAAGTCAAGCTGCTGTCGTTATGCTTAGTTTCATATCTCGTGTGCTTATTTATCCTCTTTTTCTTAAAGTATGTATTACCTATTGACAAACCTCTTTCTATACAAAGTTCAATTAAAGGCTTTGATAATTACCTATTATGCTCTCTACAACAGTGTCCACTTTAGCATTTAGAACTATCACAATTGCTTTTTCACTTGATTCAAAACTCCCTAAACACTCACAGAACATCTCCCAAAATCTCAGTCTCACTCTCTCTCCCCCAGTCTCTCTCTCTCTCTCTTTCTCCCCTAAACTCCTCTCTTCCCTAGATGCATAAACACTTAATATGACCCACTTTTTGCATCCTACCCTTATTTTAATTCACATAATCCTTGAATTTATGTATTTATATTACCTCTTTTTCTTCCATAACTGATCCTTCAACATTACTGCTACTCCTTCCTTAGTGCTAATTTTCTCAGATACACCTGTCTTAATCCTATTTATTTCTCCCTACTGAAATTCTCCTACCACCTTCAGGTTTATTTCACTTATAGCTAGAACATCCAGTTTCTTTTCATTCATAGTATTCACAATCATCTCTTTCTTATCATCTGTACTACATATGTACATGCATATTCAAACATCCCAACTTTAAACCTTTGAGGGTCCGTCCAGGTTTTGAAGCCTGGGTCCAAGCCATAGTTCTATGCCATGAGATCAACTCACTCAGATAAGCTGTGAGCGGTAAATTTGGGCTTAGATATGAAAGAATGCATCCATGTGGTAAGTGTGCACCATATAAAACAAATTCTGCAGCATGCAGTGCATGAGAAAAAAAGAACTGAGACCGTGTTTTTTTTATTAAAATGGCGACTTTGCGGTGTATTTTTGTATGTTTTTTATGGTTTGTATTTGCAGTTTCTTGGTCTTATTTGATAGAATGGAAAATATATTACAGAAATAGAGATGATTTTGATTGTTTTTAGTAGTGAAAATGGCTTGAATCTGAGATCAAAGTAGCAGAAATGTTTGATTTTTGCCGATGTTCAAGAGTAAACAAATGACGTCACACGTTCAATACACATCAGCTGGTGGGTCTGATGTGCGTTCACGAATGCCCTGATATTATTTATAGTGGTACCCTGAATTTCGTACTGCTCCCAACTCGAACAATTAAGTAAGTGTATTATTGTAAGTGCTTTTGTAAGTGTATTTTTGGGGGTTTGAAATGGACTAATCTAATTTACATTATTTCTTATAGGAACAAATTCATTTGGTAACGGCACTCGAACAGACTTCTGGAACTAATAAAGTACGAAACTTGGGGTACCACTGTACAATTATTACAATATTGCATAACAGTAAATCTTATGTTTTTTGGTGTGAATAAAAATTCATTAACTAATAAACAGAGGAAATGTTATTTTAGTACCAGGAATGCCTGCATTGTTTATTCTGGACCCTATTTTGAATTTTGTGTGAAATTGGCTAAATTACCAATTTCCAATCACTTTACTAACGAAATCGTAATGACACGATTGCAAACAAACCATACCATGGGTGGGGTTCGAACCCGCGGTCACAGAGTCTCAAAACTCCAGAATGTCGCGTAAGCCACGGCCATGCTAGTGGGAGATTCATCTGTAAAAACTTGCATTTGTGGACACAGTGGTGCCTATGCTAACCTTCCTATGGTGTAGAAATATACCTAGTTGGATGAATCTTATTGAAGCTAGCTGGCCCAGTGGCTTACGCGACGGTCTGGAGTTTTGAGACTCTGTGACCGCGGGTTCGAACCCCACCCGTGGTATGGTTTCCAATCACTTTATCGGGTAGTTGAAATAGCTGATTGGGTGATTTCTTGTGCTCAGTCAATAAAATAGAAATAATACTAGCGAAATAGCTAAGAATTTGGTCAACTAGACTAATGTAATTGGCCTAAAATGGGAAGACATAATAAGCATGACTGGCAAATTATACACATTGTTGCTTCATCGGGAATCAGAAGTGACGACTCTACAGTGTGTGTAATACCTATTGGTTTACCAGCCGCTCTCCGAGACTGAGAGACACACACACAGGCAGACAGAAAGACAGACACACAGGCAGACAGAAAGACACACACACAGGCAGACAGAAAGACACACACACAGGCAGACAGAAAGACACACACACAGGCAGACAAAAAGACCGAGACACACAGGCAGACAAAAAGACCAAGACACACAGGCAGACAGAAAGACAGACACGCACAGGCAGACAGAAAGACAGACACACAGGCAGACAGAAAGACACACACACAGGCAGACAGAAAGACAGACACACAGGCAAACAGAAAGACAGACACACACAGGCAGACAGAAAGACAGAGACACACAGGCAGACAGAAAGACAGACACAGGCAGACAGAAAGACAGACACAGGCAGACAGAAAGACAGACACAGGCAGACAGAAAGACAGATAAGCAAAGCTAGACAGACAGACAGACAGACAGACAGACAGACAGACAGACAGACAGACAGATAGATAGATAGATAGATAGACAGACAGACAGAAAGACATACATGTTTGTGTGTAACAGTGAAAACAAATAAAGCCAGGGTTCCCTGCAGCAGTGCATGATTATCAAGTGTCACTCACTCCATTCCTGCACTGTCAGCAGTTTAGTGACACTTGTCATAACACCATGCTTCAAGGAGTTTCATATATACTCCAGTGTGTCTAAAACATTGCTGAGACCTATAAATACTTTATATATATTTCTAGACAATAGTAAATGACCAAGGCAGGTGAAAATGTTCACCTGTCGGTGTGATTGTGACTATTTGAGTAGTGCTATTTCAGTACCTAATATTAGTGTCAGAACAAAGATTGGCTATGAAATCACAAGAACTACTATAAATTGTAATTATCAGAACAAAAAAATTATATAAATTAAAATAAAAATGAGAAAAAAAGGTATATCGGCATCACTTCTGCAAGTGGCATCACTCAATGTTGCCATCAGGAGAGCATCCAGTGCCAACTTCGCGATCTTATATCTCAGTAAGTACTGGTCCTAAAATTTTTTTTTTGTCTTATAACACAGAAAATTGCCCTCTTTAATTAAAAAAAAAACTTTTTTTTTTTTCAAAATATTCAGAGCCCTGGGCGAGAAAATGTATTTCTATGTTTGGACAGTTTAAGGGTTAAAAGTTAAGTTGCTCACACTCCAGCAGCATGTCCATTAAAAATCAATTGTCTCTATTCAGCCCCATCTTATACATTCACACAAACCTGCTGAAATCTTAACCCTTTAACTGTCCAAACATAGATCTACGTTCTTACCGCTAGCGCTCCAAACGTTTTATTTTTCCTGGCTCCAAATTTGGCATGATTGGCCTGAGATGCCTGGTCAGCATAGAATTGGTCTTAACACTCGGTGTGTGCAGTATTAAAAAAATCTGGGACCACTTAATACCTTGTGGGAGCACCGATTCAATTGAGCACTAGCTAGAGCAAACAGCACGGCAAACACCTGGGATTCACTGATGTCATAAGAACATAAGAAAGGAGGAACACTGCAGCAGGCCTGTTGGTCCATACTAGGCAGGTCCTTCACATTCCAACCCACTAACAAGATATTTGTTCAACCCAATCTTCAATGCTACCTAAGAAATAAGCTTTGATAATTCTATTTACTCATGTGCAATTCCCACTCAAATCCAACCCCTCTCACTCATGAATTTATCCAACCTAAATTTGAAACTACCCAAGGTCCTTGCTTCAGTAACCCTACTAAGCAGACTGTTCCACTCATCAACTACCCTATTTCCAAACCAATACTTTCCTATATCCTTTCTAAATCTAAACTTATCTAATTTGAATCCATTATTGTGAGTTCTCTCTTGGAGAGATATCCTCAAGACCTTATTTATATCCCCTTTGTTAATACCTATTTTCCACTTGTATACCTTGATCCCTATTGGGGGTCAACAGGCCTTCTCGGAAACACGTTCTCAGGGTCGAAAAATTTTTGGAAAAAAAAAAAAAATCTCATGAAATGATAGAGAATCTTTTTCCGATCATAACGACACCAAAAGTATGAAATTTGAATGAAAACTTACGGAATTATGCTCTCGCGAAGTTATCGGTCTTGAAGATGTTTACGCATCGGTGATTTCGCCCACGTTGAGCCCTATTTTTGGCCAATTCCAATGTTCCAGTCCACTAAAATCATAGCTACTTCACTAGAACTCCATTTCTTCTATCGATTGAGTACAAGAAACTGCCTATTTACCAATTTCAACTACCCAAAATAGTGGTCAGAAAATGGCAATTTGGCCAATTTCACACAAATTTCAAACAATGCCAATTTTAAAATAGGGTCCAGAATAAACAAGGCAGACATTTTTGGCACTAAAATAGCATCTTCTCTGTTCATTAGTCACGTCTCCAGGCCCCTCTTACATTACTTTTGCTTTCCATTTTGAATTTTTATTCTCACAAAAAATAGAAGATTTACTGTTATGTATACAACTGCATCATTGTAAAAATGGTATAAATAATATCAGCGCACTTGTGCAAGAATATTAGACTCACCAGTTGATGTGTATTGGACACATGGTGTGATTTGTTTACTCTTGAACATCGGCTAAAATCGAACATTTTCGCTATTTTGGGATCAATTTCAAGGTACTTGTCATTGTCAAACCAATCAAAATCATCTCTATTTCTATTATATATCTTCCATTCTATCAAATGAGACCAAGAAAACGAGAATACATCAATAAATACCATACGAAAATAGACTGCAAAGTCGCTGTTTTAAATGAAAAAACGGTCAGAGTTTTTTTTTCTCATTATGCAGTGTGTGCTGCAGGATTTTTTTTATACTGCGACCACTGACCACACAGACCCATTCTTTCATATGTAGGCCTACCAGCCGTTTCCCGCTTAATTTGAGGCCGCTAGAATTTACGCGTACTAGTACGGCACCGACCCCTGCTCGTAAAAGTACTAGTACGGCACCAACCCCGAAAAGGTTAACACTCCCATTTTAAGAGGAAAGTGATGTTGACCCCGAGTTTAGTGGCTTTTAGGTGGATTTGGCCACAAGTGGTCGAGGAAATATCAAAAACCTCGATAATAACCCATGTGCAACATTTGTGTAACACCCTTTCAATTTTAGTGCCACTGGTAGTGTCATCCTGCCAGAATGTCTTATAACCTATGCCCTAAGTAAAGAGAAACAATTCTGGAACGTGTAATACGTGTTCAGCAGGCTGGCTGGGTGGCCGGCCAACTGGCTGGCAAGCGGCTGGCTGGCTGGCTGATTGACTTTGGCTGTCTCCATCTCCGTCTGTCTGTCTGTATCTATAGCTGTCTCTATCTCTGTCTCACAGGTACACATAAATACAAAGTGCTATACTGTGCTTGTAGATACAGTCATCCCTCGGTTTTCGTGTTTAATCCGTTCCTGAGGGATGCACTAAAACTGAAACACACGAAAACTGAAACCATTTCCCCCATAAGAAATAATGGAAATTCAATTAATCCGTTCCAGAAACCCAGAAGTTTGGAAAAAAAAAATTTGGGAGGGCCTTAAAGATAGATTAACATGCACAAATGAATGAAATGAATGTGGCACTTACCTTTATTGAAGACTGATGTTGCTGGATGGAAGAGAGGGGAGAGGGAAGAGACCCTATTTTTTGGAAGGGGAATCCCCTTCCATAAGGAATTTAGGTACCAAGTCCTTATCCGGTCACTTCCCTGCATCCTGCTCACTCCTCCCTGCCTGCTACACTCCCTCCCTGCCTGCTACACTCCCTCCCTGCCTGCTACACTCCTCATACCTGCTACACTCCCTGCATACATGCTACACTCCTGCATACATGCTACACTCCCTGCATACATGCTACACTCCCTGCATACATGCTACACTCCCTGCATACATGCTACACTCCCTGCATCATGCTACACTCCCTGCATCATGCTACACTCCCTGCATACATGCTACACTCCCTGCATTCATGCTACACTCCCTGCCATATACATGCTACACTCCCTGCATCATGCTACACTCCCTGCATACATGCTACACTCCCTGCATACATGCTACACTCCCTGCATACTGCTACACTCCTGCATTCATGCTACACTCCCTGCATACATGCTACACTCCCTGCATAATGCTACACTTCCTGCATACCTGCTAAACCCTCCATACCTGCTACTCTCCCTGCATGCATGCTACACTTACTGCATACCTGCTACACTCCCTGCATGCCTGCTACACTCCCTGCATGCATGCTACACTTCCTGCATACCTGCTACACTCCCTGCATACCTGCTACACTCCTGCATACATGCTACACTCCCTGCATACCTGCTACACTCCCTGCATACTGCTACACTCCCTGCATACTGCTACACTCCCTGCATACATGCTACACTCCCTGCATATCATGCTACACTCCCCTGCATGAACAATGCTACACTCCCTGCATAACTGCTACACTCCCTGCATACCTGCTACACTCCCGCATACCTGCTACACTCCTGCATACATGCTACACTCCTGCATACCTGCTACACTCCCTGCATACATGCTACACTCCCTGCATACCTGCTACACTCCCTGCATACCTGCTACACTCACTGCATTCATGCTACACTCCCTGCATACGTGCTACACTCCCTGCATACATGCTACACTCCCTGCATACATGCTACACTCCCTGCATACATGCTACACTCCCTGCATTCATGCTACACTCCCTGCATACCTGCTACACTCCCTGCATACCTGCTACACTCCCTGCATACCTGCTACACTCCCTGCATACTTGCTACACTCCCTGCATACCTGCTACACTCCCTGCATGCTTGCTACACTCTTAAACTCCATCGTGTTTCTCACTTTCTTTACCAAAGGACTGGCACTAGGAGCTTTCTTTGGGCCCATGGTAGCTTATTTAGTAGTCACACACGATAATCAAGGCCCAAAAACAATGAATTGTTAATAAATGTTTTGTATAAACTCCTGGGGTGATGTTCACTCAAGCGTAAACAATGCTAGACTGCGTGGCAATTTGCGTGGGAGGTGCGTGGGTGGTGGCCTACGGCCTTTGTATGTGCGCGGCACTGGTGGACAGGTTCCGGACCGAGCACGAAAACGGAGGGAACACACGAAAACAGAGGGCAATTTTCCACGAAAAAACTACACGAAAACTGAAATACACGAAAACAGAGATACACGAAAACGGAGGGATTACTGTATAATGCACAGTAAGCATGACTGGCAAGTAATAAAGCCTAGGCATACCTAGGCATGTTATTGGCCATCTTGTAATATCTGCTTCATAAAATGTATAATTATAAGTACACCCCACCTTGTATATTACTAGAAATAAAGAATTTGAATTTGAATTTGAATACGTATTTACACTTGCTCAGGGGTCAGACGTGATGACGACTGTGTCATGTATAATACCTGTTGGTTCACAAGTGGCTCTCTCTGAGATAGAGAGAGACAAGCAGACAGAGAGACAGATAAGCAGAGACAGAGATTAACAGATAGACAGATAAGCAGAGACAGAGATAAACAGAGAGACCAATAAGCAGAGACAGAGATAAACAGAGAGCTAGACAGACAGATGGAGAGCTAGACAGACAGACAGACTGATAGACAGACAGACAGGCATGTTTATGTGTAACAGTGAAAACAAATAAAGCCAAGGCAGTGCACGATCATCAAATGTCACCACTGCTGCACTGTCAGCAGTGGAGTGACACTTGTCTTACATCATTCTTCAAGGGAACTTATTATTATTATTATGATATACAGTGGACCCTCGGTTAACGAATACCCCGGAAATCGTGCAATTATGTAAGTATAATTTTGTAAGTTCTTGTGGAAGTGTATTTTTGGGGGTCTGAAATAGACTAACCTACGTGAAATTTTTCCTTAACCCTTAAACTGTCCAAACGTAGATCTACGTTTTTGTGGGCAGTCTCGACCTTGATTTTCTCATAAGAAAGCATGTAGAAAAGTAAATACACGTGTGCATGCGTAGCACTCTGACCTTGATATTCTCAATAAAAAGATGTAAAACGAGATCTACGTTTGAGTGCTACCAAGCAAACATGGATCTAGTTTGGACAGTTTAAGGTTAAGGGAGTAAATTTGTTCGGTAATGGCACTTGAGCAGACTTCAGGAGTGAAGTTTTTACGAAACTCGGGGGTCCACTGTACTCCAGCATATCCAAAACATTGCTGGGATCTATAAATACTATGTACAGTATATATTATTTCTAGACAATAGTATGTGACTAAGGTAGGTGAAAATGTTCACCTGTCACTGTGTTTGTGACTGAGTACTATTTCAGTACCTAATACAGTGGTACCTCGACTTACGATATTTTCATTCCAGAATGCTGTTCAAGTGCCATTACCAAA
>WNWK01042136.1:0-16122 GCA_009830355.1 Cherax destructor | reverse complement strand
GGCGTCTCTTTAAAATTTCCTAAAATGGGACAAGAGATTGTCATTGTACAAGTTGCCAAGATGGATTGCAACATCTTTGTCAGGGTGATGTTCCTCCACAAATGAATTGAATGCATCGTGGTCCACACTGCACAAATCTCCATAATCTTTGAAGAAGGCACCTTACATCTCTCTTCCTCCTTCATTGAAGCAATTTCCTGAGTTCTGGTTTGATGGTGTGGCAGCTCAAGCTCATGCAGCTCGCAGTGGTTAGATCTTCATTATTGTCCTTCACCAACTCTTCCACATCCTCGCCACTCACATCCAACCCCATGGAATTCCATAGGCTCCTCAGGGTCAGCCCCAAACCCTTCAAAATCCCTCTCTTGGACACAATCTGGCCACAACTTTCTCCAAGCAGAGTTCATCGTCCTGGAAGTTACTCCCTGCCAAGCCTTATCTATAAGGCTTATGCACTGGAAGATATTGAAGTGATCCTCCAGAACCCTCTTAAGGTCAATTCACAGTCCTAGGTTATATCAAAGTACATTTGAAACATTGCTTTGGTGTACAGTTTTTGAAGTTAGAAATGACCTGCTGGTCCATGGGCTGGATGAGAGGAGTGGTGTTATGAGGCAAGAACTTCAGTTACAAAACTGAATTCCTTAGACAATTGGTCTTCCAAGTCTCGAGGATGAGCAGGAGCATTGTCCATTACCAGGAGGTACTTGAGTCCCAATTTCTTTTCCAGGAGGTATTTCTTCACACTTGGGCCAAACACTTGATTAAACCATTCCAGGAAAATTTCCTCGTGACCCATGCCTACTGTTAGCCTTCACATCACACACATTTACTCTTGACGACACTGTTTTTCTTGAACACTCTGGGATATTCAGAGTGATACACAAGTAAAGGCTTTAATTTTAAATCCCCACTAGCATTACCACACAACATGAGAGTTAGCCTTTCATAGGCTAACTCTCATGATGTGTGCTAATGCCAGTGGTGATTGCAAAGTGAAGCCTTTACTGGTGTATCATTCTGAAAATCTCCGAGTGTTTGGCAGATGCGGTATCACCAAGTCTAATTTGTGTGTGATGTGGAAGTCTAACAAAAAGGCATGGGTCACAAAGGACATTTTCTTAGATTGGTTCAATGGCATGTTTGGCCCCAGTGTGAAGAAATATCTCAAGGAAAATAATTTGCCACTTAAGTGCCTCCTGATAATGGACAGTGCTCCTTGTCACCTTCCAACCTTGGTAGAGAAAATTGTGGAGGACTTTAAGTTCATCAAAGTGAAGTTCTTGAACATGTAAGCAGTAACACAGCCTTACCTAACCTGTCTTTTTAAAACCAATATTACCAACCTTAAGCTAACCTCAGAGGCAAAAGCCATATTCTCGTTGATTATTTAAATTGATAGATTGATGTATAATTCTGATAATAAAGGAATGTTCTTTCTTTGTCTATTCTGACAATAAACTATGTTTTAAAATGTCCAATATTAATTGCCCTAATACCACTCCTCTCCTCCAGCCCATGGACCAGCAGGTCATTTCAAACTTTAAAAAACTACACCAAAGCAATATTTCAAAAGTGCTTTGATGTGACCACAGACATGAATATAACCCTAAGAGACTTTTGGAAAATCATTTCCATATCCTGCATTGTGTAAACCTTATAGGTAAGGCTTGGGGGGGAGTGACTACCAGGACTTTGAACTCTGCCTGGAGAAAATTGTGGCCAGACTGTGTCCTAGAGAGGGATTTTGAAGGTTTTGGGGCTGAGCCTCAGAACCCTGAGCCTGTGCCTGAGCCTCAGCCTGAGCCTGTTGTGGAAGAAATTGTGGAACTGGGCAACTCCATGGGGTTGGAGGTGAGTGGTGAGGATGTGGAAGAGTTGGTGGAGGAGCACAATGTAGAGCTAATCACTGAAGATCTGCAAGAGCTTCAACAGTAACAGCAACAAGAGACCACAGGTCAGGACAATGGTTCAGAGGAGGAGGAGGTGGAACAGAGTTGGAAGAAGGTGCCTTCTTCAGTGATTAAGGAGATTTGTGGAATGTGGAGCAGTGTGCAAGGCTTTATGGATGAATATCACCCTAACCATGCTGTTGCAGGCCGTGCTGGCAACCTGTACAATGACAATGTGGTGTCCCATTTCAGGGATGTTTTAAAGAATCGCCAGACACAGAGCTCCCTGGACAGATTTTTTGTTAGAGAGGGGTCCAGTGACTCTCAACCTGGTCCTAGTGGCATTAAAAGAAAAAGGCCAGTAACCCCAGAAAAGAACTTGGTACCTGCAGTGTTAATGGAAGGGGATGCCCCTTCCAAACACTAGCATACTACGTACTCCATCCTTTCCCCTCCTTCCGTCTTCCACACATCAACAACTCTTCAATAAATGTAAGTGACATGTTATTGTACTATATTTACATGTATTTCTTTATTGTTCATAAAATTGTGTATTATTTAATGTCAAAAAGTTCTAAAAAATATTTTATTTTACTACTTTTGGAAGTCTTGAACGGATTAATTTTATTTCCATTATTTCTTATGGGGAAAATTGATTCGGATAACGATCAAATCGGTTACAGATACGCCCTCTGTGACGGATTAATATCACTAACCGAGGTACCACTGTACATTCATGATTAGCTGCTGTATCTGAAAACTTTCACCAATCTTCTCAATGGGTTATTTAACCCTTTGGGGGTCGACAGGCCTTCTCAGGAAAGTGTTCCTGGGGTCGAAAATTTTTTGGAAAAAAAAAAATTAATTTTTTCTTATGAAATGATAGAGAATTTTTTTCCGATCATAACGCCACCAAAATTATGAAATTTGATCGAAAACTAACGGAATTATGCTTTCGCGAAGTTATCGGTAGCCATGACACTTACGCATCGGCGATTTTGCCCACTTTGAGCCCGATTTTCGACAAATTCCAATGTTTCAGTCTCCTACAATTATAGCTATTTCGCTAGAACTCTATTTCCTCTATCGATTGAGTACAAGAAACCGCCTATTTACCAATTTCATCTGCCCAAAATAGTGGTCAGAAAATGGCAATTTTCCAATTTCACACAAATTTCAAACGATGCCAATTTCAAAATAGGGTCCAGAGTAAACAAGGCAGACATTCCTGGCACTAAAATAACATGTTCTCTCTTCATTAGTCACGTCTCCAGGCCCTTGTTCCATTACTTTTGCTTTTCATTTTGAATTTTTATTCTCACAAAAAATAGAAGATTTACTGTTATGTATACAACTGCATCATTGTAAAAATGGTATAAATAATATCAGAGCACTTGTGCATGAATATAAGACTCGCCAGTTGATGTGTATTGGAGGCATGGTGTGATTTGTTTACTCTTGAACATCGTCAAAAATCGAACATTTTCGCTACTTTGAGCTCAATTTCAAGGTACTTGTCATTGTCATACCAATCAAAATCATCTCTATTTCTGTAATATATCTTTCATTCTATCAAATGAGACCAAGAAAACGAGAATACATCAATAAAAACCATACGAAAATCGACTGCAAACTCGCTGTTTTAATCGAAAAAAACGGTCAGTTTTTTTTTCTCTCATTATGCAGTGTGTACTGCAGGATTTTTTTTATACTGCGCACACTGACCACACAGACCCATTCTTTCATATGTATGCCTACCAGACGTTTTCTGCTTAAATTGAGGCCACTAGAATTTGGGCGTACTAGTACGGCACCAACCCCTGCTCGTAAAACGTACTAGTACGGCACCGACCCCCAAAGGGTTAAACCACTATTATAAAAATAGTAATATATTCAGATATATATATGTATACAATGTACAGATCTTATTCATAACATGTGTCCCATAGCAGTCACATGGTCCACCTGCCACACTTAACACTCTTTTCCTCAACATTTCTTTAACACCCCAGTGTCTTGACACACTGTAATCATAGAGTATGATGGTTGACTAACTTTAAAATACAGTGGTACCTCGGTTAATGATGGTCCCCAAACTCGCCCTTGTATGTAAGTTTATTTTTTTAAATGCTTTTGTAAGTGTATTTTTGGGGGTCTAAAAGGACTAGTCTATTTTACATTATTCCTTATGGGGATAAATTCGTTTGGTAATGGCACTTGAACAGCATTCTGGAACGAAAAAATATCGTTAACCGAGGTACCACTGTATAACCCTTACCTTTGGCACACATATTCTGCCCAGAAAGATAAGAAAAGACCAGTGCATCCTACCAGCTTGAAGACATTCAGGGGAGTGAGAGAGAGGGAGGGGCCTAGGTAGGCTCCTCCCACTCAAACAAACAAAAGAATTTCAACAATCACAACAAACAAAAGAATGTCAACAAGCACAATTCCCTAGCTACCACAATAATTGTTTTTCTCATACACCTTATTTACTTTTACAAAGAGAAATAAAACTTTATAACTACAGTGGACCCCCGGCTAATGAAAAAACTTCATCCCAGAAGCCTGCTCAGTGCCATTACCGAACGAATTTACTTCCTTAAGAAATAATGTCACGTAGGTTAGTCTATTTCAGACCCCCAAAAATACACTTCCACAGGCACTTACAATATTATACTTGCATAATTGTACGATTTCCGAGGTGTTCGTTAGCCGGGGGTCCACTGTACTTATTTAACCCTTTTGGGGTCGGTGCCGTACTAGTACGTTTTACGCGCTGGGGTTGGTGCCGTACTAGTACGCGTAAATTCTAGCGGCTTCAAATTAAGCGGGAAACAGCTGTTAAGCCTAGAGGGGAGAGAATGGGTCTGTGTGAAGAGTGTGCGCAGTAGGGAAAAAATCGGGCACCCTGTGGTGCATTGGGAACACCATTTCAGTACACCTTGTCCACCATGCCTCACAGCAAGAAACACCTTACTCCTCGGCAAATTGGGACACTTTTATTCCCCAGTGACAGTTTTAACAGTGATGGGGGTGTCAGTGAAGGTGACTTTTAAGGTTTTGAGGCGGTTGTGACCAAAAATAGTGACCATAATACCGGTATAAGTGAGGAAAACCCAGACGACCCACAGCCTTCCACCTTTTGGTGCTGTGGCATCTTGTTCACGTTCAGTTGTACCAGAACAAAGGAGGAAACTCCTATTTACTCATATCCAGGACTCAGGTGTGAGCAATGGTGATGATAGTGATAGTGAATATGAACTCCAAGCTCTTCGAAATAGTTCCAGTAGTGAGAGTGAAGGGGAATATTCACCAGTGAAGTGTCTGTATATCCGACGGTATATGCGCTCTGGTAGTGTGCCATATGCTCTTCCAAGGGTTAGGAGTACATCTCGGAGTACATCCCATGGGCGTACAACAGGAAGTGATAGTGAAAATGAAGATAGTGGGATGAGAAATGTGCATGCATCTGGTGGTGGTGGTAGTGGTGGTGCCAGGCGCGAGGCACCAGCAGTGGACCATGCTGCCACCGACGCCGCTAAGTCAGCTCAGCTACAACAAAGGCAACCCTCACCCACCCACCAACCCCCACAACCACAACCTCCACTTCCACAACCCCCACAACCACCTGTAAATATCCAGTACCCACCAGCAGACTGCACCTGGGATTGGCAGGAAGCTGAGAATTTTATTCCCAATCCCCATCAGTTTGATGAAAGTCAAAGTGGAATACGCCCATCTTGTCCACTTGGGAACAATGCCACTGAACTGGAATGTTTCCAGTTACTCTTTGACGAACCCCTGATGGAAATTATTATCAGGGAAAGCAATAGATACTTCGATTACACCATGGCAAACACGATTCTTTCACCAAAATCACGTCTACACCAGTGGAAGGAGGCAATTCTGGCAGAGATGTATCTTTTCTTTGCCACACTAATACTTATGCCACATGTGTATAAGCACCGTGTCAAATCATACTGGTCGACAGACCAATTGATTGCAACACCAGCTTTCAGTGATATTATACCAGTGAATCGATTTGTGCTACTGTTACGTATGTTACATTTCTCAGACAAAACCAGGCCTGACAGAAACAACAGGTTATATAAGATTAGGAATGTGTTTCTGTATCTGAAAGAGAAATTCAATATGTATTTTTATCCCTTCAGGAAGCTTGTTATTGATGAGTCTTTGATTCTGTTCAAAGGTAGACTTGTCATTCAAGCAGTATATACCAAGCAAAAGGAAACGCTTTGGCATAAAGTTGTTTGTGCTTTGTGATTGCTACAGTGGTCTTGTATTGGATATTATTGTGTACACTGGAAGTAATACATTGAAAGATACCAAGAAGTTACTGGGTATCTCTGGTGATGTGGTTAGAACAATGATGGAACCATATCTTGGTTAGGGGCATATATTATATACTGATAACTGGTACACAAGCCCCTCCCTCAGTGATTTTTTGCGAGTGAACATGACAGATGTGTGCGGAACAGTTCGTGCAAATCGTAAGCATATGCCTAGGTTTGATGCAGGCACTCGTGGAGGTGAGGTGCAGGCGTTTGCGGCCAATGATATCTTGGCATTTCGGTGGCATGACAAACGAGATGTCACACTGTTGTCATCAGTTCACCCTAATGAAATGGCAGACAGTGGCAGGCTGAATAGAGAGACCAATGAACCCATTCTAAAACCTGCAGCTGTGATGGACTACTCCCTCAATATGCATTCAGTGGACAAATGTGACATACAGATTGGGTTTGCTGATTGTGTTCGAAAGAGTTATAAGTGGTACATAAAACTCTTTTTTCACATTCTGGACATTTCCATGCTCAATGCTTATAATATTTATAAGTTGAAGACCACAAACAAACCACCATATGGCGAATTTTGTTTGTCTGTCATCAGACAAATAATCACCAAGTACCAAGGAACACCACCTGCAATAGAAAACCGCCCACGAAATTACCGACAACTACCCTCTCGTCTGAGGCATGGTGAACACTTCCTAATGAAAATGCCTGCTACTGCTTGCAAGAAAAAGGCTCAGAAGAGGTGTTATGTCTGTGCACATACAAAAAGACGCCCACAGCAACGCAAAGACACTTGTTATATGTGTGAAGAATGTGAAACACCACTGTGCATGTCACCATGTTTCAAAGACTTCCACAGGCTGCAGAACTTCTAGGAACATGTGCAGTGACTCTATATGTGTATATATATGATTAAACAATAGTAATAAACATTATTTGACATTGTACATTGTTGTAAATATGAGATCAAAATTTATACCATTATTGTGTAATATTCAACAAGTGAATATTCAAAAAACAGCACTTATATTGGTCTCACAGGCCATAAAAGTTATTTGAAAAAGAAAAAAATTAAAAACGATAAGAAAACAACTCGAAAAAAATAAATAACAATTTACGAGCTGACCGGCAGTCAGCGCTGTTGTCATAAGTGGTTCAAATTCTGTCAACTTGAAGCCTCCATATCTCCGTAAGTATTGATCGTAAAAAATTTTTGTTTAGCCTATTAGATTTAGAATTTTTTTTTTTTCTGAATATTTTTTGACCCTGAGAACAGGTTTCCGAGAAGGCCTGTCGACCCCCAAAGGGTTAAATGTGTGTATGTGTGTATACTATAACCTATTATATTGAGAAAATCAGGTTGATTCAGCTTCTTTCAGTCCTAAGAGTGGCCTGCTCCTAGGACTTTTTAAGCAGTAATTTGTGATTAATTCAATATAATTAGGTATTCCTGAGTAATTGTTACTTAAATACATCAATACAGTACATGTTTTGTTCTATAGCCCCATAACAGTTTGTTTTCGCCAATCGGCGAAAACTAAGCCAATATTTCCACGAAAAAAGTGTGCGAAAACCAAAATCAACAAAAACTGAGACACACAAAAACCAAGGGTCCACTGTATCTCCTTCTTCAATTCTATGGTGTTCCTCACTTTCTTTACCACAGGGGTGCCACTAGGAAGTTTCTTTGGACCCATGGTGGCTTATTTCACAGTGACAATTAATGAAGAAGCACTGAATTTACTGTGAAATGTTTGAAAGAGCGTGCCGGGTAATGTTCACTCAATGGTAAACAAAGCTAGACTGGCTCATAATGCCTGCGTGGGGAAGCGCGCAAGCGTGGGCAGGCGGATAGGTCTGGTACGCTTGCCAAAACTTGGGGAAACGACTGATAGTCGTGGAAAAATTGGGCCGAAAAAAGCGACCGAAACACGAGTCGGCCAATACTCAGGGTAGCCAAAACTCGGGGTTCCACTGTATTATCACCATCGACATACCTTGTTCACTGAGTTGAATAATTTCTTAATTAAGCTGCCGCGAGAGACACAGAATGTAAACACACTGACAAACACACCGGCCATTGTGGTTGATGAGGGTGTATAGGGCCACCACAGCGGCCATTCCTGCTTGACTACATACATTACGTACATAGTTTCATAAGGAAAACAATAATAATAATTATACATGTACATAATAATAAATTATCAAGTAATACAGCATTTACCTTGGAGATGGAGAAGACATGCTGGGCACAGCGTCGTATGCTGTCAGGAGTTCATTTCGTTTCGTCCTTTTTCTATCACTTAATTGCTACACTCTTAATTGCTACACTCTTAATGGTACACTCTTAATGGTACACTCTTAATGGTACACTCTTAATGGTACACTCTTAATGCTACACTCTCAATGCTACACTCTCAATGGCTACACTCTTAATGCTACACTCTTAATGCTACACTCTTAAGGCTACTCTCTTAATGGTACTCTCTTAATGCTTTAATTCCATGGAAATCATCCTCCTTTTCTTCTCAGCACTGTCCTTTGCACTTGCTTTCTTAGGACCCATGGTTAAAAACAAGAAATTCTGCAAAATAACTGCATGAAACGTAAGCAAATCAAGAGAATTATCTCCACCGCTAGTTGAAGCATACGCGGATTGTGTGTTGTTTTGATACACGTACTGCCATCTTGTGGTGGCATTCTCAAACTCACTTATACGTAGTATTATTATAATTATTATAGTATTACAGTGGACCCCCGGCTAACGAACAAAATTCATTCCAGAAGCCTGCTCAAGTGCCATTACCGAACGAATTTACTTCCTTAAGAAATAATGTCACGTAGGTTAGTCTATTTCAGACCCCCAAAAATACACTTCCACAAGCACTTACAATATTATACTTACATAATTGTACGATTTCCGGGGTGTTCGTTAGCCGGGGGTCCACTGTATTTATTATATTAGTACGTACGTATTATTATAATAATTTATATTATTATATTATTGTCAGGGAAACGCCTTTCACCTGAACAAAAAATTGATGGAAAAATAAATAAATAATAATAAACTGAGGATATTGAATAAGATAGGTTTTTCTGGATTTTAATAAAATTAAATAGAAATAAAAAAAATATATCCGTTGTGGTTCTGGTCTGTTGGTGAGACAGGATGATGCAATGACAAAATGTTGGAGAAATGATGTTGGTCTCCTCCAGGTTGATGTTAAGACTGTGGGAGTAGATGGTAAGTCTCCAATGTTATTGTCTCCTGCAACCCAGAAGTTAGAGCACCACACTGCAAATGTCAAAAGGTGAGATTCCAAACACAACACCCTCTAATGTCCGCAAGTTAGAGAACTTGACTCAGAGGAGTTGACGTGAATTCCCGTAAGTCCAAGGGAATCTTGCTCACTCGTCTAGCGTCTATCCTGGGAAACCAGTCCAGGAGCAGAGCTGATGATAAAGAAAATATTCTGGTTACCATAGGCTTGTAAAACATTTAAGATAGAAAAAGGTGTTCAATAATAGCCAAGTCACTACTGGTAACCAAATAAAACTTTAGAACAAACAAACAAAAGAACTACTACTGGTAGATCGCCTTACTTGATTCGGAGAAGAGTGAAGGTGAAGTGACTTACCACTCTCCAACCGACACCAGGTAAGAGTCATACTACCAGGAGTAGAAAGTAAAAACCCACAACAGACAACCGGGAACAAGAGTTTGCCCCAGCCCGCTAGATGGTAGTACGGGCTGTAACTCGTTAATGATACTCCCGGCTGACTGAACAACCATGATCCTATTTACAACCACTTTTCCCTCACAATTATTATCCCTTGAGTTTCATAAGTCTCGCGGTTCGTAAATTTCGCCTTTCGATAACTTTTTTCGTAAAAATATAGCCTTGTGGTTCGTAATTTGCCTCGTCATTCGTCGGTTGTACGGAATGCATCCTAGAGGCCTCCCAGCAGTCACGCACACAGAAAGGCTACCACACACACCATTCAGAGTCAGTGTGGCATTGTTTCTTGGCGAGTGACCATGACCCCACTCATTCTTATGATAAATTTCGTAATAATCCATTGTTTTTTGTGCTTGTAACTGCTAAGTAAGCCACCATGGGCCAAAAGAAAGCTCCTAGTGCCACCCCTTTGGTAAAGAAGGCAAGAAACACGATAGAATTCAAGAAAGAACACACCAGCCAGGGTACTTCCCCACACACACCAACCAGGGTACTTTCCCACACACACGATTTGATTTGAATGGGACTTGTGCATGAGTGAATAGAATTGTCAAGGCTTATTGCTTGGGGAGCATTGAAAATTGGGTTGGGCAATTATTCTGTTAGTGGGATGATTTGTGAAGGACCTGCCTGGCCCATGGCCGGGCTCAGAGAGTAGATAAACTCTCGAAATTCTTCAAAGGTATATATCAAAGGTATGGGCCAACAGGTCTGCTGCGGTGTTCCTGCTTTCTTATGTCCTTATGTACACCAGCCAGGGTACTTTCCCACACACACCAGCCAGGGCACTTCCTCACACACATAAGAACATAAGAATGGAGGAACACTGCAGAAGGCCTACTGGCCCATACAAGGCAGGTCCTTATCAAAACTACCACTACCTAAGAATTTATTCCCATACTCACGACACCAATCAAACCCAGCCTCTCCCACTCATATATTTGTCCAATTTCTTTTTAAAGCCAACCAAGGTCCTAGCCTCTATCACCCTACTCGGAAGATTGTTCCACGCATCTACAACTCTGTTCGAAAACCAGTACTTGCCTATGTCCTTTCTAAATCTAAATTTATCCAATTTAAATCCGTTATTTCTGGTTCTTACTTGGTTCGATATCCTCAGTATTTTATTAATATCTCCTTTGTTTATGCCCATCATCCACTTGTACACCTCGATGATATCTCCCCTCATTCTACGTCTCTCCAGAGAGTGGAGATTCAACGCTCTAAGTCTATATACGGGAGATTTCTTATACTGTAAATCATTTTAGTCATTCTTCTTTGTATGTTCTCCAATGAATCTATATCCATCCTGTAGTAAGGAGACCAAAACTGAGCTGCATAATCCAAATGAGGTCTCACTAGTGATGTATAGAGCTGTAAAATAACTTTTGGACTTCTGTTGCTTATACTTCTTGAAATAAATCCTAGTAATCTGTTAGCCTTATTGCGCACACTTAGGCACTGTTGTCTTGGCTTTAGATTCCTGCTTACCATGACTCCCAAGTCTTTTTCACATTCTGTATGATCAACCTCTACTTCACCTAGTAAAATGGGAGTCCTTTGCTTGTCTTGCGAAACTTCCTATGTCGTTTGGCGTTCGGATGTTGGCATCCCTCGAGGGATATTTTCATTACCAAGGACTAGTACCTTACACTTGTCCACATTGAACTTCATCTGCCACTTTTCAGACCAACACATTAATTTGTCCAAATCCTCCTGGAGTTCACTGGTATCCTCCTTAGAATGAATCATACGGCCTATTTTTGTATCATCAGCAAATTTACTCATGTCACTTGCAATTCCTTCATCAAGGTCATTTATGTAAATTATGAACAACAATGGGCCTAAAACTGATCCTTGTGGAACGCCACTAGTGACTAATCCCCATTCAGATTTGACCCCATTAATGGAAACTCTGCTTTCTATTGGTAAGTAATGCCTCTATCCATGCTAGAACTTTACCTCCTATACCATGAGCTGCCACCTTTCTTAAGAGTCTCTTGTGAGGTACTCTATCGAAGGCCTTACTGAAATCCAAGTACAGTGGAACCCCGACTTACGATGTTATCATCTTACGTTATTTTCGATAACCGATATTTATAACGTAAGAAATTTGATTGTGACTTACGATGTTTGCTTCGTTTACCGACTTTCGTACCGGACCTGTCCGCTTGGCGCCCAGCTGAGCGCGCACTCCAGGGAGCGTCAGTGCTATTGTTTACAAGCGAGAGCGACCACCCACCCACACCCACGCATTCATACCAGTATATTGTCATTATTCCACTGTTTTTAGTGCTTGCAACTGCTAAATAAGCTACCATGGGTCCAAGGAAAGATCCTAGTGCTAAGCCTGTGGCAAAGAGGAACAGAAATATATGTACGATAGAAGTGAAGAAGGAGATAATAGAAAAATATGAAAGTGGAGTGCGTATCAGTGAGCTGGCCAGGCTGTATGGTAAACCCTATTCTACCATCGCTACCATTGTGGATAAGAAATATTCAAGTAAAATCAAGGAAGCTGTTGTTGCAAAGGTGCATCTGTGATCACAAAACACAGACCACAAGTGCTGGAAAATGTGGAAAGGTTGTTGTTGGTGTGGATCAACGAGAAACAGTTAGCAGGAGATACTGTTTCGAGGGAATAATATGTGAAAAGCAAGGCAGTTGCATGATGATCTCCTTAAGAAAATGCCTGCAACGAGTGAAGTGAGCGAATTTAAAGCCAGCAGAGGCTGGTTTTACAAATTTAAGAATCAAGTGGCATACATAGTGTTGTGAGGCATGGTGACGCAGCCAGTTCTGACAAAAGTGCGGCTGAAAAATATGTTCCTGAATTCCAGGAGTACCTAGAGGCTGAACAATTCCTCCCCCAACAAGTGTTTAATTGTGATGAAACAGGCCTGTTTTGGAAGAAAATGCCCAACAGGACCTACATTACTCAGGAGGAAAAGACACAGCCAGGACATAAGCCTATGAAAGACAGGCTAACTTTAATGCTGTGTGCCAATGCCAGTGGTGATTGCAAAGTGAAGCCTTTACTGGTGTATCTTTTGAAAATCCCGAGTGTTTGGCAGATGCGGTGTCAGCAAGTCTAACTTGTGTGTGATGTGGAAGTCTAACAAAAGGCTTGGGTCACAAAGGACATTTTCTTAGATTGGTTCAATGAAGTGTTTGGCCCCAGTGTGAAGAAATATCTATTGGACAATAATTTGCCACTTAAGTGCCTCCTGATAATGGACAATGCTCCTTGTCATCCTCCAAACTTGGTAGAGAAAATTGTGGAGGAGTTTAAATTCATCAAAGTGAAGTTCTTGCCCCCTAATACCACTCCTCTCCTCCAGCCCATGGACCAGCAGGTCATTTCCAACTTTAAAAACTCTATACCAAAGCAATGTTTCAAAAGTGCTTTGATGTGACCACAGACATGAACATAACCCTAAGAGAATTTTGGAAAAACATTTCCATATGCTGCATTGTGTACACCTTATAGGTAAGGCTTGGGAGGGAGTGACTACCAGGACTTTGAACTCTGCCTGAGAAAATTGTGGCCAGACTGTGTCCTAGAGAGGGATTTTGAAGGTTTTGGGGCTGAGCCTCAGAACCCTGAGCCTGAGCCTGAGCCTGTTTTGGAAGAAATTGTGGAATTGGGCAAGTCTTTGGGGTTAGAGGTGAGTGGTGAGGATGTGGAACAGTTGGTGGAGGAGCACAAGGAAGAGCTAACCACTGAAGATCTGCAAGAGCTTCAACAGCAACTGGAACAAGAGAGCAGAGGTCAGGACAATGGTTCAGAGGAGGAGGTGGAGGTGGAACAAAAATGGAAGAATGTGCCTTCTTCAAGGATTAGGAGATCTGTGCCAAATGGAGTGATGTGCAAGCATTTATGGATGAATATCACCCTAACCATGCTGTTGCAGGCCGTGCTGGCAACCTGTACAATGACACAGTGGTGTGTCATTTCAGGGATGTGTTAAAGAATCGCCAGACACAGAGCTCCTGGACAAATTTGTTGTTAGAAAGAGGTCTAGTGACTCTCAAGCTGGTCCTAGTGGCATTCAAAGAAAAGGGAAGTAACCCCAGAAAAGAACTTACCACCTGCAGTGTTAATGGAAGGATTCCCCTTCCAAACACTAGCATACTACTCCACCTTCTCCTCCTCCGTCCTCCACACATCAACAACTCTTCAATAAATGTAAGTGACATGTTATTGTACAATATTTGCATGTGTATTTATGTATTCTTTATTCAATTATTTATTATTTAATGTCCAAAAGTTCTAAAATATTTTATATAACTACTTTGAAGTCTTGACGATTAAATTTATTTCCATTATTTCTTATGGGGAAAATTGATTCGTTTAACGATTGTTTCGCTCTTAAAATATGCCCTCTCTGACGGATTAATATCGTAAGTCGGGTACCACTGTAAACTATATCATATTCTTTATCACTGTCTACTGCCTCAAATGTTTTATTGAAAACGTCAGTAAATTTGTCAAGCAGGAACGACCTCTCGTGAACCCATGCTGAGATTCATTAATCAAATTATGTTCTTCAAGGTGACTTCTAATAATATCAGCTATAATTGATTCTAATAATTTGCCCCTATAGATGAGGGGTTTTGGAGGTAATTTGGGAATTGACTTATCCCATGATTTGAATTAGGAACTACATTAGCTATCTTCCCATCTCTGCACAACACCAGTTAGGATGGGTATTAAAAAAACATTCGTTAATGGGTGACTAAGTTTTCCCTCTTTCCCCTTTTGACCCTGGAAAACAACTTTGCGGGTCCCGGGGACTTATTTTCTTCATTTATCTTCTGTTTGATAACCATGTCCCTCGGGGACAGTAATATTAGTTAACTTGAATTCTTGGAACTGAATAATTGTTAATTTCGAATTCATTTCGCTTCCGTTAAAGACTGACAAAAATAGTCATTAAATAGAGAAACATTTCCAGTTCGTTATCCGTCAGCTGTCCATTCCCAGTTTTCAAGGTCCTACCTTTTCACCTTCGTCCTATACACTTGAAAGAACCCTTTTGGATTAGTCTTTGATTCATTACAACTTAATCTCATATCACGTTTGTTTCTAATCCCTTTTTTTCTCCTCTTTCAACTGAAATATTGGTCAATAAAACATCTCCTTTTTGATGCGCCATAAATTTCCTCTTTTTTTCCCTAATAGATTTTTAGCCTCCGAAACCATTTTTGGGGTCGTTATTATTTGACCAAATTTCTCTGGGGAATAAATATACTCTGTGCACGTTGTACATTATTAAGAAAAATCATAAACGCAGATCCCATGTAATCGTTACAATTACCCACAGATTAGACAGGTGTTCTCTAATCCAATTTTATTCCAGAAGAAAATCAGGAACCACCGTATTATCCCTATTCTGTACTCCCAGGTAATATTAAAGTAATGGATTTGTGATCACTTGCGCCAACCTTCATGATCTCCGATTATTTAAAGGGTTTTTTTTTGGAAGCTAGGTCAAGAAATTATTACCCTGGTAGGTCTTCCACACTGCTTCAAAACAGTCCTGAACTACTTATAAAGTCACTGGACCTAGATTCCGGTCAAAGAAGTCCGTCAATTTGACTAAAGTTAAAATCCCCCTATCATACGTTATTGTGTCAAACCCTAAAATTTCTCCCAAAAGTCTCCCCCTATCGTGATCCAAGCCGGAGGCTATATTACACCTACAAAAAAGTTTTTCTTGACCTTCAGAAACTCTACCCAAACAGATTTCTTTAAGATCCATCTATTTTTATCCTGTTTTTATGCAGCAATTTATATTTTCTCGCATATAATGCAACCACCCCTTTCCCATTATATCTATCTTGGAAAACAACCCCTGAATATGACACTCAGCAATCATATCCCACTTTATATTATAAATCTATCTCCCCGGTTAATGATATTAATCCACAGAGAGGCATATCTTTCCAAAAACGTTAATTGAATCAATTTTCCCCCTAAGAAATAATGGAAATAAAATTAATCCGCCCCAAAACTTTCAAAAGTAGTAAAATAAAAAAATTTTTAGAAATTTTTGACAAAATAATACACAATTTAATGAACAATAAATAAAATACACATGTAAATATAGTACAATAACATTCACTTAATTTTATTGAAGAGTTGTGATGGTGGGGGACGGGAGGAGG
>WNWK01042135.1:0-16122 GCA_009830355.1 Cherax destructor | reverse complement strand
AGCAGCCAAAAGACAGACAACTTTCCACAACCAGCTCTATGCAGGAATTCCAATGACAAACCGGAGTGGTAACCACGTCACCTTTGTCATTGTTAAACTCGCATTTTAATTGGCTGAACCGAGTCGTTGATTTGATGATGGGGCCCTCATCACCAAACCCTTAACGATGGTTCGCTGGTTGGAGGGAGCCTATGTGGGTGTGTTTAACATGCTCCGAATAAAGGTTACATACTCTTTGCATGCAACACTTCCTAACATCCCTTTGACTCATCTGAGTCTTCAGCTTCCAGTTGTGTCCCCTTGTTTCTGTGTTCCCTCTCTGGAACATCCTGTCACTGTCTACCTTGTCGATTCCCCGCAGTATTTTGTATGTCGTTATCATGTCTCCTCTGACCCTTCTTTCCTCCAGTGTTGTTAGTCCTATTTCCCTCAACCTTTCTTCATAGGACAGACCCCTGAGTTGTGGAACTAGCCTTGTCGCAAACCTTTGCACTTTCTCTAGTTTCTTTACGTGCTTGACCAGGTGTGGGTTCCAGACTGGTGCTGCATATTCTAGTATGGGCCTGACGTACACAGTGTACAGTGTCTTGAATGATTCCTTGTTTACGTAACGGAACGCTAATCTTAGGTTTGCCAGTCGCCCATATGCTGCCGCAGTTATCTGGTTGATGTGTGCCTCCGGAGACGTGCTTGGCGTTATACTCACCCCAAGGTCTTTCTCCTTTGCCGAGGTTTGTAGCCTTTGTCCGCCTAGCCTGTACTCTGTCAGCGGTCTTCTTTGCCCTTCTCCGATCTTCATGACTTTGCATTTGGTGGGATTGAATTCGAGAAGCCAGTTGCTAGACCAGATGTCAAGCTTGTCCAGGTCTGTTTGAAGTCCCGCTTGGTCCTCTTCCGATGTGATTCTCCTCATTAATTTCACATCATCTGCGAACAGAGACACTTCTGAGTCTATCCCGTCCGTCTAGTCGTTTACATATACCAAGAATAACACTGGTCCTAGGACTGACCCCTGCGGTACGCCGCTCGTCACAGGCGCATTTTGTGATACCTCATCACGCACCATGACCCGTTGTTGCCTCCCTGTGAGGTATTCCCTGATTCATTCCAGTGCCCTTCCTGTTATACATGCTTGTTCTTCCAACTTCTTTACTAATCTCATGTGAGGAACTGTGTCGAAGGCCTTCCTGCAGTCCAGGAAAATGCAATCAACCCACCCTTCTCTCTCTTGCCTTACCTCTGTTACTTTATCATAGAACTCTAGGAGGTTTGTTACACAGGATTTGCCTTCCCAGAATCCGTGCTGTCTGGTGTTTATTATTCTGTTCAGCTCGAGGTGCTCCACCATTCTTTTCCTGATGATTTTCTCCAGGACTTTGCACACTATACATGTAAGTGACACCGGTCTATAGTTTAGTGCCTCTTTTCTGTCTCCTTTTTTGAAGATGGGGACTACATTGGCCTTCTTCTATACCTCAGGTAACTGCCCATTTTCAAGGGATGTGTTGAATATTATGGTAAGTGGCACACTCAGTACCTCAGCTCCTTCCCGAAGAACCCACGGGGAGATATTGTCCGGACCCATCGCCTTTGAGGTATCAAGGTCACTGAGTAACTGCTTCACCTCCTCCTCAGTTGTGTGTATGCCCTCTAGCACTTGATACATCCCTTGTTGGTGACGCACCCCATCCTGTCTACCCAGCTGCCTTCCTTCCTCCACTGTGAATACTTCCTTAAACCTCAAGTTGTGTGAGTGTGTATAATTGTATTTACGTATGTGTTCCTGTGAGATAGAAAATATACGAGTCTCTGGGTATACTAAGATTCTATAAAAAAGTTAACTCTAGTACCTGATTTAGTACCTTTTTTAGCACCTAATGTTGCTTAGTAACATACACTTTTAATGAAACAGTGGAACCTCAGTTTTCGTATGCCCTAGTTGGTATGTAAAACTATAGTTATTCTAACCATACCACGGGTGGGGTTCGAACCCGTGGTCAGAGAGTCTCAAAACTCCAGACCATCGCGTAAGCCACTGGGCCAGCTAGCTTCAATAAGATTCATCCAACTAGGTATATTTCTACACCATAGGAAGGTTAGCATAGGCACCACTGTGTCCACAAATGCAAGTTTTTACAGACGAATCTCCCGCTAGCATGGCGGTGACGAACTGTAGCTCAAGTCCCTCTCAAAGCCGTCAACATGACTCACGAAATCGTAATGACGGCTTTGAGGGGGACTTGAGCTAGAGTTCGTCACGGCCATGCTAGCAGGAGATTCGTGTGTAAAAACTTGCATTTGTGGATACAGTGGTGCCTATGCTAACCTTCCTATGGTGTAGAAATATACCTAGTTGGGGATGTCCCGATCCCTCTCCGGTCTCCCGGGGGGTGGCCTTGGGTATCTTTCGGGCGACGGGTGTATCTCTGGAGGCCAACTTTCGAATACCGCACCTAGTTCTGACCCTACCTCATTAACCCTTTCGGGGTTTTGGTCGTACTAGTACGTTTTACGCCCTGGGGTTATTGACGTACTAGTATGCCTAAATTCTAGCGCCCTCAAATCAAGCAGAAACAGGCTGTTAGGCCTAGATGTGATAGAATGGGTCTGTGCGGTCAGTGTGCGCAGTATAAAAAAATTCCTGCACCACACAGTACATAATGAGGAAAAAAAAACTGACCTTGTTTTTGGTTTAAAACAGCAACTTTGCAGTCTATTTTCGTATGGTATTTATGCATGTATTCTCGTTTTCTTAGTCTCATTTTATAGAATAGATGATATGTTACAGAAATAGAGATAATTTTGACTAGTTTCACGATGACAGGTACCTTGAAACTGATCTCAAATTAGCGAAAATGTTCGATTTTGGCCGATGTTCAAGAGTAAACAAATCACACCATGCGTCCAATACACATCAACTGGAGAGTCTAATATTCTTGCACAAGTGTGCTGATATTATTTACACCATTTTTACAATGATGCAGTTGTATACATAACAGTAAATCTTCTATTTTTTGTGAGAATAAAAATTCAAAATGGAAAGCAAAAGTAATGTAAGAGGGGCCTGGAGACGTGACTAATGAACAGAGAAGATGTTATTTTAGTGCCAGGAATGTCTGCCTTGTTTATTATGGACCCTATTTTGAAATTGGTATCGTTTGAAATTTGTGTGAAATTGACCAAATTGCCATTTTCTGACCACTATTTTGGGTAGTTGAAATTGGTAAATAGGCGGTTTCTTGTACTCAAACGATAGAAGAAATGGATTTCTAGCGAAGTAGCCATAAGTTTAGTAGACTGAAACATTGGAATTTGCCGAAAATAGGGCTCAAAGTGGGTGAAATCGCCGATGCGTAGATGTCATGGATACCGCTAACTTTGCGAAAGTATAATTCCATTAGTTTTCGATCAAATTTCATAATTTTTGTGGTGTTATGATCGGAAATAGATTCTCTATCATTTCATAAGAAAAAATAATTTATTTTTTTATTTTTTTGAAATTCGTGGACCCTGAGACCCTTGGACCCCCAAAGGGTTAACATTCGACTGTTGTGACCTTCCGCCCTCGGTCTACATTGCAGGTCGCCGTTTACAAGTTCGAAAGGTGATCCCTACACCGCAACAGTATAGAAACTGCTGGCATTTTGGTCATCCGGCGAAATATTGCAGGTCCATGGCCAAATGCCCAGTCTGTGGTGCCGATGACCATGCTAGTCCTTCTTGTAATCTACCTCCCTCTTGCCTTAACTGACGTGAGGCACATCCATCTTACTCTCGCTGTTGTCAGGTTTGCCTAAATGAGCGGGAAATCTGTTGTCTCAAAGAGGCAGAAGGCTTCTCATATGCTATGGCCGTCTCTCATCTATGCCTTCAAGGGAGACTTCCCCGTATTTCCTATTCTCGCATTGCTAAACGTCCCCATACTATTGGGGTCCCAACTCCAGCGGCTTCCTCTGTGGTTGCCCCATCCTCAGTCACCCTTGTCTCAAATTCTTTTGCTGTTCTTGGCTCCGAGGTCCCTACCTCGGCCATCCCATACTGTCCTCACCCCTTCCTCTACTCACTCACACAGTTCTGTGTCTACACGCCCTCGTCCAACACCTAATCCTCACCGCCCCTCTTCTTCTCATAAGTCCGGCAAAAAATCCCCAGTTCTGTAACGTGTGTGGAGGTTCATCCTCCTCCTCGTTCAATACCTTCATTCCCTGTCCCCTCCCAAGTTTTCCTTGACTGCCATCCTCCCCAGGTCGCTTCCACTCCTGTCCCCTTTCAAACCCCTTCGACAGTTTCCTTTTCCATCTCCTCGCCCTCTACTTTAGTACAGTCTATAGTCTCCCCGATTGTTGCTCACCCTCCTCCTTCTTCTATCTCTAATGTGGTCCCACATCCTGCATCTTTGTCTTCCGAAATGCTGGAAGCTATTGCAGAATATATTAGAGACTGGAACGTTGATGGAGACCGCTCCACCTCCGGTTCCTAATCCTCTCTCTTCTCCGTCTACACCCCTCCTTCCTTCACAGCGTCCCACTTCTTCTCTGCTTACAAGTCTTCCGCTGCCTCCACACGTGGACTTTTCTAACCCTAGTCCATAGATACCTCTAACTTCGACTTGTATCTTTCTCTTCATAAATCATGGCTTATTTGCAGTGGAATATCCGAGGCCTCAGGGGTAACCGGGGTGAGCTTCAGGTGTTGCTCCCAGTTTTCCCCTGTTGGGGTGTGTTTGCAAGAACCCAAATTACAATCCGCTGTTATCCGTCCCTTTTCGGGCTATGATTTGTTATATTCATTGGATCCTTTTTCCGATGGAACCTTTAATGAAAGTGCTCTTCTTATACGCACTGGTATTCCATACCATCAGCTCTATGTTCATTCTTCTCTACATTACACTGCAGCCCGTATCCACTTGAATAAGTGGTATACACTCTGTTCTTTATATCTCTCCCCTTCTTGGGCATTGTCTATCCCAGATGTTGATTTTCTGGTTTCTTCCTTGCTGCTACCCCTTCTGTTACTTGGCGATTTTAACGCATATCATTTTCTCTGGGGGGGGTCGCACTGTGACTCCCGTGGCGTTCAGTTGGAGTTATTTCTTGCTTCTCTCCCCCTCCATGTTTTAAATACGGGTACTCCCACCCATTTTGATCCTCGAACTCATTCTTTCTCTTGCGTTGATCTCTCCATCTGCTCTTCCTCAACTGTTATTGACTTCACCTGGTCTGTCCTCCCGGACTTACGTGACAGCTATCACTTTCCAATCATCCTCATGTCCCCTTCGTATTCTCCACCTCCTCGTAGCCCACGCTGGCAATTTGACCGGGCGAAATGGGACCTTTACGCACATCTTACTGCCTTTCATGAGGCTCCTTCCTCGTCCTCCATTGATTAGGTTTTACATCTCTTCTCGTCCTCCGCCTTAACCGCAGCTTCACATTCTATCCCCTAAACCTCGGGCAAGCATTCTCAGAAGTGTGTACCTTGGTGGTCTCCTGCTTGTGCTCAGGCAGTACGTTTGAAATGTGCTGCGTGGGGCAGGTACCGGTATAACAGAACCACAGAGAGACTCCTTGATTTTAACCCTTTCAGGGTCCAGGGACCCTCTCCGAAACTCGTTCTCAGGGTCCAAGAATTTAAAAAAAAAAATTATTTTTTCTTATGAAATGATAGAGAATCTTTTTCCGATCATAACGCCACAAACGGAATTATGCTTTCGCGAAGTTATCGGTATCGATGACATTTATGCATCGCCGATTTCGCCCACTTTGAGCCCTATTTTCGGATAATTCCAATGTTTAGTCTACTAAAATTATAGCTATTTTGCTAGAACTCCATTTCTTCTATCGTTTGAGTACAAGAAACCGCCTATTTACCAGTTTCAACTACCCAAAATAGTGGTCAGAAAATGGTAATTTGGCCAATTTCACACAAATTTCAAACGATGCCAATTTCAAAATAGGGTCCAGAATAAACAAGGCAGACATTCCTGGCACTAAAATAACATCTTCTCTGTTCATTAGTCACGTCTCCAGGCCCTCTTACATTACTTTTGCTTTCCATTTTGAATTTTTATTCTCACAAAAAATAGAAAATTTACTGTTATGTATACAACTGCATCATTGTAAAAATGGTATAAATAATATCAGCGCACTTGTGCAAGAATATTAGACTTGCCAGTTGATGTGTGTTGGACGCATGGTGTGATTTGTTTACTCTTGAACATCGGCCAAAATCAAACATTTTCGCTGCTTTGCACTCAGTTTCAAGGTACAGTGGTACCTCGAGTTACGATATTTTTTCGTTCGAGAATGCTGTTCAAGTGCCATTACCAAACGAATTTATCCCCATAAGGAATAATGTAAAATAGACTAGTCCTTTTACACCCCCAAAAATATACCTACAAAAGCATTTAAAAAAATAAACTTACATAAAAGGGCGATTTTAGGGACCATCGTAACTCGAGGTACCACTGTACTTGTCATTGTGAAACCAGTCAAAATTATCTCTATTTCTGCAATATATCATCTATTCTATAAAATGAGACTAAGAAAATAAGAATACAAGCATAAATACCATACGAAAATAGACTACAAAGTCGCTGTTTTAAACCAAAAACAAGGTCAGAGGTTTTTTCCTCATTATGCACTGTGTGGTGCAGGAATTTTTTTATACTGTGCACACTGACCGCACAGACCCATTCTCTCACATCTAGGCCTAACAGCCTGTTTCTGCTTGATTTGAGAGCGCTAGAATTTAGGCGTACTAGTACATCCAAAACCCTGTGGCGTAAGCCGTACTAGTACGACCAAAACCCTGAAAGGGTTAAGCGAGCAATATTGCAAGGATATCGTCTTCGCCGGCGGGCAGGGAGGACAAAAGTGTCAACTTTGAGTATAGGAAGGTTCTGGAGCTCAAGCTGCTCCAGAATGTTGTGACCACAGGTTTGAAAATTCTGTTGGACAATGGTATGGGGTAGAATAACAGTGCCACTACATGAGTTTAGAGAATGATGTTTTTCAATAGTGACAGGAGCAGCATCTATGGACGTAAGGCGAGAAAGATCACGAGCTTGGTCAGCATTCTGGACCGTAACGATGCGTGTGCCACTTTTGAGGATGTGAAAGGCGATATCTTTGCCCACATGGCGTAGAAGGGCCTTAGCAATACTATGATCGGAAAGATAGGTAGTAGTAGTAAAAGTCGGTCTCAGAGTAAAAAACTTAGTCCATTGTGTAGTGTGAAACAAAGTGTTTAAGGGGAGTGAGTGACATGCTGGTCTTTTCTGAGCTGAATGAGAATGAGGTAATGCAGTATCATCATGTAAGGGTCTTGGTTGTTTAGATGTGGGACCAGAGGTGGTCCGACGTGGGACGGGCGAGCAATCCGAAAATTGCTGCACCGTAGAGGGAGAAGCTGGAAGCAAGGTCAGAGATGAGCGGAGGTCAGGCGTATCAAAAGGGCCAGTCGGAACCCCGGTACCTGAAGCAGGTGATGAACCGGCACCAGCAAAAAGTACAGGGGTATTGGAAGTGTCCGAAGAGTGGCCCATTAACGAGGTAGTGTCAGATCTGGGTGCGGTATCAGGAAGGGGCCTGGGGGTAGTAGGTTCACGGATTGGGTCGTCCATGGTTAGGTTACTTCTTTCTTTTTGTTTTTAATAAAAAAAAGAAAGAAAATAAAAATAATAAAAAAGGGGGGAATGTGGAGGAATAGCTCCTAGGAGGAATGAAAGGGGCGTAAATCCCCCTCCGCACCCAAGAGGACCTCAACACTGCAAGTAGTGCAGATGCAGCATGGAACCTGTGCCATACCCTACCCTTCATGCCAGTAAACCAGCAATCCGGGATAGCAACCTCACATCCACCGAGCCACCTCGGCGGACAAAAGAGAGGGCGGCTGGATACCCATCACAAAGCATACCTCCTTCGGCCACCACCCCCGGAATCCGAAAGGTGGCCTCCAGAGATACACCCGTCGCCCGAAAGATACCCAAAGCAACCCCCCGGAAGACCGGAGAGGGATTGGGACATCCCCAGGTGATCCAGATTCCATGGCAAACTACACCACCGCCAAGAACCTCAACGGAATGGGATGGACTACGGTACCCTTCCCCCTACCTAGGAACCAGAATGCCTGTGGAGAGAAGCTCACAGAGTAAAAATGGGAAGGGAATAAGGGAGGGATGAGGAGGAGCAAAGGAAAAAGGGAGGATGGGGAAGATGGGATAGGGGAGGGGGGATTGGGGGGTAATTAGGTTCGGTCTGAGGAAGAAGACCAAGAGGTCCAATTCCTCAGACCAATAGCCTCTTTACCTCGGCAAGGAGCCCCTCTTAAAGAGGAGGCTTATTATAACATTGATGAATGACCCATTTGGGATTAGTACTTTTCATTAACACTGTGTATAGTATTATTATTTTCATATTTATGAGGGGGAGCACTAAACCCACAGGAGACATACTGTGCCTTAGGAATGAGAGGTAATTAGGTTCAATTCAAGGAAGATGTGATCAAGTCCAATCCCTTGGATTATGAGCACCTCACTGTCAAGGAAATAATAATAATTTTATTATTATTATTATAATCAAAAGAAGCGCTAAACCATAAGGGTTAAACAGTGTGGCAGAGCAGGACAGGATGCAGGGAGAATGGATTGTAAGAGGGAGATAGATGATTAGTAGGGTATGGAGTGCAGCAGGACAGTGCAGGGATAGAGGGTAGCAAGAGATCGAGGTAGAAGGGACTGAGGGAGGTGCTAGAGGTATAATCTTCAGAGTTTGTGTAGTAAGTCAGTTTCTGTCAAAAAGTCAGTGAGAGAGTCAGGATTAACCCTTTGGGGGTCGGTGCCGTACTAGTACGTTTTACGAGCAGGGGTTGGTGCCGTACTAGTACGCCCAAATTCTAGCGGCCTCAATTTAAGCAGAAAACGTCTGGTAGGCATACATATGAAAGAATGGGTCTGTGTGGTCAGTGTGCGCAGTATAAAAAAAAATCCTGCAGTACACACTGCATAATGAGAGAAAAAAAACTCTGACCGTTTTTTTCGATTAAAACAGCGACTTTGCAGTCGATTTTCGTGTGGTATTTATTGATGTATTCTCGTTTTCTTGGTCTCATTTGATAGAATGGAAGATATATTACAGAAATAGTGATGATTTTGATTAGTATAACAATGACAAGTACCTTGAAATTGAGCTCAAAGTAGCGAAAATGTTCGATTTTTGACTATGTTCAAGAGTAAACAAATCACACCATGCCTCCAATACACATCAACTGGCGAGTCTTTTATTCATGCACAAGTGCTCTGATATTATTTATACCATTTTTACAATGATGCAGTTGTATACATAACAGTAAATCTTCTATTTTTTGTGAGAATAAAAATTCAAAATGAAAAGCAAAAGTAATGGAACAGGGGCCTGGAGACGTGACTAATGAACAGAGAACATGTTATTTTAGTGCCAGGAATGTCTGTCTTGTTTACTCTGGACCCTATTTTGAAATTGGCATCGTTTGAAATTTGTGTGAAATTGGAAAATTGCCATTTTCTGACCACTATTTTGGGTAGATAAAATTGGTAAATAGGCATGTTTCTTGTACTCAATCGATAGAAGAAATGGAGTTCTAGCGAAATAGCTATAATTTTAGGAGACTGAAACATTGGAATTTGTCGAAAATAGAGCTCAAAGTGGGCGAAATCGCCGATGCGTAAGTGTCATGGCTACCGCTAACTTCGCGAAAGCATAATTCCGTTAGTTTTCGATCAAATTTCACAATTTTGGTGGCGTTATGATCGGAAAAAGATTCTCTATCATTTCATAAGAAAAAATTATTTTTTGTTTTTCCAAAAAAATTTCGACCCCAGGAACACTTTCCTGAGAAGGCCTGTCGACCCCCAAAGGGTTAAAGGAGGGTCCATCAGCAAGAAGGGAAGGTAAAGAAAGGGCCGCAGAGTGAAGACACCGTTGGAGGTAAATTCTGCATGCTCGTTGATATAGTGGGCAGTCCAACAGAATACAGTGGTACCTCGAGTTACGATATTTTTTCGTTCGAGAATGCTGTTCAAGTGCCATTACCAAACGAATTTATCTCCATAAGGAATAATGTAAAATAGACTAGTCCTTTTACACCCCCAAAAATATACTTACAAAAGCATTTAAAAAAATAAACTTACATAAAAGGGCGATTTTGGGGACCATCGTAACTCGAGGTACCACTGTATGTTGAACAGACACTGGAACCTGACAATGCTCACAGAGGGGGGCAGGGAGCCTCTCCATGAGATACCCGTGAGTAAGACGAGTGTGGCCGAAGCGAAGACGGGAGAGTGTAGTCTCCCAACCTCGACATTGGTGACAAGAAGAAGGCCAGAAACCTATACTCGGTTTAATAGAATGAAGTTTGTTATTTAGCAGGTCAGACCAGCGTGTCGTGTGGGTCTTGAGAGAGATATTTAGGTAGACATAGACACTCCTTGTAGGATGGTTACGGTATATTTACGGTCTATGAAGGAGAGAGTCCAGCCACGTCTGTCCAGCCGTAGGTCTGTTGCTTCTGAGGGGGGTACGCCTATCTGAGGCTATGCACATGCGCTGAGCCTCTGACGTCAGCGGGTATCGTGACGTCACACGCAAAGGGACCAGCTGTATAAGTGGGATGAAAGCTGATACACTACACAAGTGTATATATGATACTGACACGACAAGCGTTGTTGCCAACGGGTGTGAAGGTGGGTAGCAATGACCGCAAAATAGTCCGTGAAAGGAACACCTCTATACGAAACTGGAAGGTCATGTACTGCTGACCGCGCAGCAGTGTCTGCCTGTTCATTGCCCTGTACGTCAACATGACCAGGGACCCAACAAAAAACAATATCTTTGTGCTTGCTATAGATACAGCGTAACCAAAGTTGGATACGAAGAACTAGGGGGTGAGGTATATCAATTTTACGGATAGCCTGTAAAGCACTAAGGGAGTCTGAAACGACCACAAATGGTGACACAGGCATAGATGCAATACGGATAAGTGCCACAAGAATGGCATACAATTCAGCCGTAAATATGCTAGCCGAGGGTAATAGATACCCTTGCACGACGCTGTCCGGAAACACTGCTGCGAATCCGATGCCGTCAGATGACTTTGAACCATCGGTGTACACTGTGATGGCATGGGAATGAGAACAGAAGTTGTCTAGAAAAAAAGAGCGAGAAGCCCCATAGGTAGTTGGGCTTTCGCGCAAGGTAGAGGAATAGAACAGACACGGACAGCAGGAACTTCGCAAGGGGGTAGGGGAAAGTGAGAAGCCACATGAACATATAAAGGTGGTAGCTGAAGGGAAGACAAGAGTGAATGGAGACGAAGAGAAAAGGGACGAAGTAAACAGGGGCGACGAACAAATAACGAGCGTCTACTAACATCTGTGACAATCCTATACATGGGAGGATTGCGGAGGTCATGAGAACGAATATAATAGCGAATGCAATGTGCATAACGACGATCAGACAAGGATGGAATGTTCGCTTCTACATAGAGGCTCTCAACCGGGGAAGAACGAAATGCACCAAGGCATAAGCGTAATCCCTGGTGATGGATGGGATTAAGGCTGGAAAGAGTAGCAGGGGAGGCCGCCGAATATATCTAGTTACCATAATCGAGTTTCGATAAAATTAGGGCTGAATGCAGGCGAAGGAGAGTTCTACGATCAGCCCCCCAAGAAAGGTGTGTGAGGGTTTTAAGGAGGTTCAGCCGGCTGTGACAAGTTGCCTTCAGAGAGGTAATGTGAGGTTTCCAGGACAATCTACGGTCAAACAAGAGGCCGAGAAACCTGACTGTATCACGTTCTGGGATACTTGAGCCTTATAGGTACAATGGATGATCAGAGACCACTGAACGTCTAGTAATATGATGAGTTTTGCCACTAGAAAATTTAAACCCATGCGTGGTGGCCCAATCGGAAACCTGGTTGATGGCATGCTGGAGGGAAACTGCAATGAGGTGGCAGTCAGCACCCACACAAGCTATAGCAAAGTCATCCACATAAAGCAATGACCAAATATTTGATGGGAGAACAGATGCCAGATTATTTATAGCAAGCAGAAAGAGTGTTGTGCTCAGAACACAACCTTGGGGGACACCTTCACCTTGGACAAATTCCGCGGAAAGCTCCTTACGAACCCGGACACGGAAATGTCTTTCAGTTAAGAAGGCCTTAAAGAAAAATGGTAGTTTGCCTCGGAGGCCTAAGGAGTGGGCCTGGGCCAAGATATTATACCTCCACGTTGTGTCATAAGCCTTCTCCAGGTCGAAAAAGATGGCGATAACCGAGTGGTTATTAGCAAAGGCATTTCGAATATACGTATCCAAGCGCAGTAAGGGATCAATGGTAGAACGGCCAATACGAAAGCCATATTGACTAGTGGAGAGACTATTGTGCATCTCTAAATACCACATCAAACGTCTATTAACTAGACGTTCTATCACCTTGCAAACTGCACTGGTAAGAGCGATGGGAAGGTAGTGGGAAGTATCACGTCCCGTAGTACCCGGTTTGCGAAAAGGGAGAACAATAGCAGACTTCCACAGCTGGGGAAGATCTCCTTGCGACCATTTAAGATTAAAGAGTCAGTCGTAAGAGGACAGTAAGAGCAGACTGATGTAAATGCTGTAGCATACGAATATGTATGACGTCTGGCCCAGCTGTTCATGATCGGCAAGCAGTGTGTGTTGCCTCCAGTTCTTAAAGGGTAAAAGGCACATTATAAGATTCTTCTCTGAGAGAAGAAAAATCTAAGGGCTTTAACTCGCTGGCAGGCTTAGAAGAAAGGAACGATGGGCATAGATGGAGCCCCTGAGAAATGCGGACCAGATGATTACCAATTTCAGTGGCAACGGCAAGAGGGTGTGCTATATCGACACCGGCAACCTGAAGAACAGGAGCCGGGTCGGGGGAGAATTTACCACTCAATTTCCGCACTTTCTTCCAGACTGCACTCATTGAGGAAGCCGAAGTGACAGTAGAAACGTAATCTCGCCAGCAAGTGCGTTTAGCGTTACGTATGACACGGCGAGCAATTGCTCTGTTCTGCTTAAAATCAAGGAGTCTCTCTGTGGTTCTGTTATACCGATACCTGCCCCACGCAGCGCGTTTCAAACGTACTGCCCGAGCACAAGCAGGAGACCACCAAGGCACGCACTTCTGAGAATGCTTGCCCGATGTTTGGGGGATAGAATGTGAAGCTGCTGTGAAGATGGAGGACGAAAAGAGATGTAAAACCTCATCAGTGGAGGACGAGGAAGGAACCTCATGAAAGGCAGTAAGATGTGCGTAAAGGTCATATTTCGCCCGGTCAAATTGCCAGCGTGGGCTATGAGGGGGTGGAAAATACGAAGGGGACTTAAGGATGATTGGGAAATGATTGCTGTCATGTAAAGTCCTGAAGGACAGACCAGGTGAAGTCAAGGACAGTTGAGGAAGAGCAGATGGAGAGATCGATGCAGGAGAAAGAATGAGTTCGAGGATCAAAATGGGTAGGAGTACCTCTTTTTAAAACATGGAGGGGGAGAGAAGCAAGAAATGCCTCCAACTGAATGCCACGGGGGTCACAGTGCGACCTTCCTCAGAGAAAATGGTGTGCGTTAAAATCGCCAAGTAATAGGAGGGGTGGCGTCAAGGAAGAAACCAGAAAATCAACATCTGGGATAGACAATGCTCGCGAAGGGGAGAGATATAAAGAAGAGAGTGTATACCACTTATTCAAGTGGATACGGGCTGCAGTGTAATGTAGAGAAGAATGAACATAGAGCTGACAGTATGGAACACCAGTGCGTATAAGAAGAGCACTTTCGTTAAAGGTTCCATCGGATAAAGGATCCGATGAATACAAAAAATCATAGCCTGAAAAGGGCCGAATAACAGAGAATTGCAATTTGGGTTCTTGCAAACAGACACCAACAGGGGAAAACTGGGAGAGCAACACCTGAAGCTCACCCCGGTTACCCCTGAGGCCTCGGATATTCCACTGCAAATAAGCCATGATTTATGGAGAGAAAGACATAAGTCGAAGTTAGAGGTATCTATGGACTAGGATTAGAAAAGTCCACGTGTGGAGGCAGCGGAAGATCTGTAATCAAAGGAGGAGTGGGACGTTGTGAAGGAAGGAGGAGGGTAGACGGAGAAGAGAGAGGAGGAGGAACCGGAGGTGAAGCGGTGTCCATCAACTGTTCAGTTTCTGCAATAAATCCTGCAATATCCTCCAGCGTTTCAGGAGTCATAGATGCAGGATGTGGGACCACATTAGAGATGAAAGGAGGAGGAGTGTGAGCGACAATCTGGGAGACCATAGACTGTACAAAAGTAGAGGGCATGGGGATGGAAGAGGAGACTGTCGAAGGGGCTTGGGAGGGGACAGGAGTGGAAGCGGCCTGGGTTGGGGCAGTCAAGGAAGAAACGTGGGAGGGGACAGGGGATGAAGACAATGAACTAGGAGGAGGATGAACCTCCACACACGTTACAGAACTAGTCGGAAGTGAAGAACCCGGCAATGGGGATTTTTTTCCGGACTTATGAAAAGAAGGGGGGCGCTGAGGTTTAGGTGAACGAGGGCGTGTAGACACAGAACTGTGCGAGTGAGTAGAGGAAGGTGTGTGGATAGTATGAGATGCCGAGGTAGGGACCTCGGAGCCAAGAACAGCAAAAGGATTTGAGACAGGGGTGACTGAGGATGGGGCGACCACAGAGGAAGCCGGGGAAGTTGGGACCCCACAAGTGGGGCGACGTTTAGCAATGCGAGAATAGGAAATACGGGGAAGTCTCCCTTGAAGGCGTAGATGAGACTGCTATAGCGTACGAGAAGCCTTCCGCCTCTTTGAGACAATGGATTTCCCGCTCATTCAGGTAAACCTGACAATGGCGAGATTATGATGAATGTGCCTCATGACAGTTAAGGCAAGGGGGGGAGAGATTACAAGAAGGACTGGCATGGTTGTCGGCACCACAGACTGGGCATTCGGCCATGGACCTGCAATATTTCGCTGGATGACCAAAACGCCAGCAGTTTCTACACTGTTGCGGTGTAGGGGTCACCTTTCGAACTTGTAAACGTTGACCTGCAATGTAGACCGAAGGTGGAAGTTCATGGCCGTCAAATGTTAAACGAGCTATATTGCAAGAATAACGTCTTCACTTATTGGCAGGGAGGACAAAAGTGTCAACTTTAAGGATAGGGAGTTCTTGGAGCTCAAGCTGCTCCAAAATGTCAGCACTACATGTCTGGAAATTCCGTTGGACAATGGTGTGGGGTAAAATGACAGTACTACTACAAGAATTGAGAGAATGATGCTTGTCAATAGTGATAGGAATAGTATCTATGGTCGTAAGGAGGGAAAGATCACGAGCTTACCTTTGATATACCTTTGAAGAGTTTCGAGAGTATCTACTCTCTGAGCCCGGCCATGGGCCAGGCTCGTCTGGTGCTTGCCTGGTCAACCAGGCTGTTGCTGCTGGAGGCCCGCTGCCCCACATATCCATCACAGCCTGGTTGATCTGGCACCTGGTGAAGATATTTGTCCAGTTTCCTCTTGAAGGCTTCTACACTGGTTCCAGCCGTGTTTCGGATATCTTCTGGTAAGATGTTGAATAGTCTGGGACCCCGGATGTTAATACAGTGCTCCTGTATTGTCCCCACCGCACCCTGCTCCTCACTGGGTTTATTTTACACTTTCTCCCATATCTCTCACTCCAGTATGTTGTTATGGCAGTGGCAGATTTGGGACCAGGCCCTCAAGTACTTTCCATGTATATATTATCATGTATCTCTCTCCTCCGCTCCAATGAGTACATGTTCAAGACTTGAAGGCGTTCCCAATAATTTAGATGTTTCAATGGCTCAATGTGAGCCGTAAACGATCTCTGGATTTGTTCCAGCTCTGCTATTTCTCCTGCCCTGAACGGGCCGTCAGCACTGAGCAGTATTCTAAGTGAGGGAGCACTAGCGATTTGAATAGTGTCACCATCGGCATTATTTCCCTTGTTTTGAAAGTTCTCAATACCCACCCCGCCATCTTCCTGGCTGTTGTGATCTTTGTCTTGTTATGGTCTTTAAACGACAGATCAGCAGACATAATTATTCC
>WNWK01042134.1:0-16122 GCA_009830355.1 Cherax destructor | reverse complement strand
CTCCCAGAGCACTCCACACTCTTTGTACTCTCCCAGGGCAGTCCCACATCCATTTTGTACTCTCAGAGCACTCCCACACACATCCTGTACTCTCCCAGAATACTCCAGCACCCATTCTGTACTCTCCCAGAATACTCCAACACCCATCCTGTACTCTACCAGAACACTCCAAATCCCATCCTGTACTCTCCCATTCATTTTGTACTCTCCCAGAACACTCCAACACCCATTTTGTACTCTCCCAGAAAACTCCAACACCCATTTTGTACTCTCCCAGAACACTCCATCACCTATCCTGTAATCTAACAGATCATTCCAACACCCATCCTGTACCCTCCCAGAATACTTCAACATCCACCTGTGCCTGCCACATTTTACACTAGTAACTCTCCCAGAGCACTCCACTCCTACCTCAGGTCTCCCATGCATGTACCCTCCTAGAGCACTCCCAAACCCTTTTGTACTCTCACACTACCAAACCATTTGTACTCTCAGAGGGCACTCGCACACCCATCCTGTACTCTCCCAGAGCACTCCCACACCCATCCTGTACTCTCCCGGAACACTCTCACACCCATCCTGTAATCTCCCAGAGGACTCCCACACCCATCCTGTACTCTCCCAGAGCATTCCCACACCCATCCTGTACTCTCCCAGAACACTCACACACACATCCTGTACTCTCCAGATCACTCCCACACCCATCCTGTACTCTCCCAGAGCACTCCCACACCCATCCTGTACTCTCCCAGAACACTCCCACACCATCCTGTACTCTCCCACAGCATTCCCACACACATTCATGTACTCTCCCAGATCACTCCCACACCCATCTTGTACTCTACCTGAACACTCCCACACCCATCATGTACTCTCCCAGAGCACTCCCACACCCATCCTGAACTCTCTCCGAACACTCCCACGCCCATCCTGTACTCTCCCAGAACACTCCCACACCCATCCTGTACTCTCCCAGAGCACTCCCACACCCATCCTGTACTCTCTCAGAACACTCCCACGCCCATCCTGTACTCTCCCAGAACACTCCCACGCCCATCCTGTACTCTCCCAGAACACTCCCACACCCATCTGTACTCTCCCAGAACACTCCCACACCCATCCTGTACTCTCCCAGAGCACTCCCTTACCCATCCTGTACTCTCTCAGAACACTCCCACGCCCATCATGTACTCTCATGAGACATCCACACCAGCTCATATATGGCCTAACCAGTATGGAACATAACCCACATCACAGTATGAGTCACAACAGAGTATGGGAGACATCAACAACAGAGTATGGGAGACATCAAAACAGAGTATGGGAGACATCAACAACAGAGTATGGGAGACATCAACAACAGAGTATGGGAGACATCAACAACAGAGTATGGGAGACATCAACAACAGAGTATGGGAGACATCAACAACAGAGTATGGGAGACATCAACAACAGAGTATGGGAGACATCAACAACAGAGTATGGGAGACATCAACAACAGAGTATGGGAGACATCAACAACAGAGTATGAGAGACATCAACAACAGAGTATGGGAGACATCAACAACAGAGTATGGGAGACATCAACAACAGAGTATGGGAGACATCAACAACAGAGTATGGGAGACATCAACAACAGAGTATGGGAGACATCAACAACAGAGTATGAGAGACATCAACAACAGAGTATGGGAGACATCAACAAAGAGTATGGGAGACATCAACAACAGAGTATGGGAGACATCAACAACAGAGTATGGGAGACATCAACAACAGAGTATGGAGACATAACAACAGAGTATGGGAACATCAACAACAGAGTATGGGAGACATCAACAACAGAGTATGGGAGACATCAACAACAGAGTATGGGAGACATCAACAACAGAGTATGGGAGACATCAACAACAGAGTATGGGAGACATCAACAACAGAGTATGGAGACATCAACAACAGAGTATGGGAGACATCAACAACAGAGTATGGAGACATCAACAACAGAGTATGGGAGACATCAACAACAGAGTATGGGAGACATCAACAACAGAGTATGGAAGACATCAACAACAGAGTATGGGAGACATCAACAACAGAGTATGGAGACATCAACAACAGAGTATGGGAGACATCAACAACAGAGTATGGGAGACATCAACAACAGAGTATGGGAGACATCAACAACAGAGTATGGGAGACATCAACAACAGAGTATGGGAGACATCAACAACAGAGTATGGGAGACATCAACAACAGAGTATGGGAGCATCAACAACAGAGTATGGGAGACATCAACAACAGAGTATGGAGAGACATCAACAACAGAGTATGGGAGACATCAACAACAGAGTATGGGAGACATCAACAACAGAGTATGGGAGACATCAACAACAGAGTATGGGAGACATCAACAACAGAGTATGGGAGACATCAACAACAGAGTATGGGAGACATCAACAACAGAGTATGGGAGACATCAACAACAGAGTATGGGAGACATCAACAACAGAGTATGGGAGACATCAACAACAGAGTATGGGAGACATCAACAACAGAGTATGGGAGGCATCAACAACAGAGTATGGGAGACATCAACAACAGAGTATGGGAGACATCAACAACAGTCGTACTGGCCAGGTTGTAGCAGCCACATACAAAATTCTTTTTGCCAGTTGATCGAGTCTTCCGCGTACATAACTATTGTTTTTATTCGCAAAAGTTTTTGTTTATAGTGTATGTGTGTGTGTACTCACCTAGTTGTTTCGCAGGGGTCGAGTCATAGCTCCTGGCCCTCCTGTGTGTGTGTGTGTGTGTGTTTGTGTGTGAGCGTGTGCGTGTGTATGTATGTGTGTGTGTGTACATTTATGGACATATATTTGTTTTGCAATCACAAAACACGACTCTCAAAATAGATAATAATACTTAATACATTTTTCATGAAGGTTGACAATTAGATTAAGAATTGTAAAGTCATTTACACACTATTTAACGTTCACACATAAACTTATTCTACTACATAATTGACAAAAAAAATATATTAATATAGATACTTAATCGTACATAAGTGTACGTTCATGGGCGTCTTGGTGGGTGTAATTACAGGACGCAGATTTGTGTGTCCTCTCGTGTAATTCCTTCACCAGGATAGTCGCCTGTCACCTCCGGAAAGTCGGGAAGGTAAGACATCCAGTAGACAGACGAGTGACTTCCTGGACACAAGATCCTTGGAAGGGATTGATGTAAGAAGGTGGAGGTGAGGATACTGTGAGAGACGAGGCTTACCCTTGTCAACTGAAGGACATACACCCTACAGAAGGGTACACATGTGGGCAAATATAGATGGTACACAGTGTCCCAAAGATTTAAAAAAAAGTTTGTCACGGTAGATCGTTTAGACTAAGGTTGGCTTCACTGATAAGTGGAAAAAGTCGCTGAAGAAAAGTTGATTCAACATAATAACTGGTAAACAATTTCAATTTTTGTATACAAAATCCTGTATTTATATTGTGTAAAGCTATTATAGGAGAAATTGTTGTATATATAAATAGATGGACGGAGAGAAAGCATTTGCCTAGACTATCAGAAATCTTTGCTAGTGCTATCAGACATACAAAGATCGCTGTTATGAGCAATAATACCAAAGATACAAAGATCACTGTTATGAGCAATAATACCAGAGATAAAAAGATCACTGTTATGAGCAGTAATACCAGAGATACAAAGATCACTGTTATGAACAATAATACCAGACATACAAAGATCACTGTTATGAGCAATAATACCAGACATACAAAGATCACTGTTATGAGCAATAATACCAGACATACAAAGATCACTGTTATGAGCAATAATACCAGAGATACAAAGATCACTGTTATGAGCAATAATATCAGAGATACAAATATCACTGTTATGAGCAATAATACCAGAGATACAAAGATCACTGTTATGAACAATAATACCAGAGATACAAAGTTCACTGTTATGAACAATAATACCAGAGATACAAAGATCACTGTTATGAGCAATAATACCAGACATACAAAGATCACTGTTATGACCAATAATACCAGAGATACAAAGATCACTGTTATGAGCAATAACACTGACATATAAAGTTCACTGTTATGAGCAATAATACCAGACATACAAAGATCACTGTTATGAGCAACAATACCAGATTTACAAAGATCATTGTTATGACCAATAATACCAGAGATGCAAAGATCACTGTTATGAGCAATAATACCAGAGATACAAAGATCACTGTTATGAGCAATAACACTGACATATAAAGTTCACTGTTATGAGCAATAATACCAGACATACAAAGATCACTGTTATGAGCAACAATACCAGATTTACAAAGATCACTGTTATGACCAATAATACCAGAGATGCAAAGATCACTGTTATGAGCAATAATACCAGAGATACAAAGTTCACTGTTATGAGCAATAACACTGACATATAAAGTTCACTGTTATGAGCAATAATACCAGACATACAAAAATCACTGTTATGAGGAATAATACCAGAGATACAAAGATCACTGTTATGAGCAATAATACCAGAGATACAAAGCTCACTGTTATGAGCAATAACACTGACATATAAAGTTCACTGTTATGAGCAATAATACCAGACATACAAAGATCACTGTTATGAGCAACAATACCAGATTTACAAAGATCACTGTTATGACCAATAATACCAGAGATGCAAAGATCACTGTTATGAGCAATCATACCAGAGATACAAAGTTCACTGTTATGAGCAATAACACTGACATATAAAGTTCACTGTTATGAACAATAATACCAGACATACAAAGATCACTGTTATGAGGAATAATACCAGAGATACAAAGATCACTGTTATGAGCAATAATACCAGAGATACAAAGATCACTGTTATGAGCAATAACACTGACATATAAAGTTCACTGTTATGAGCAATAATACCAGACATACAAAGATCACTGTTATGAGCAACAATACCAGATTTACAAAGATCACGGTTATGACCAATAATACCAGAGATGCAAAGATCACTGTTATGAGCAATAATACCAAACCTACAAAGATCACTGTGTTATAAGCAATAATACCAGAGATACAAAGATCACTGTTATAAGCAATAATACCAGAGATTCAAAGATCACTGTTATGAGCAATAATACCAGAGATACAACGATCACTGTGTTATGAGCAATAATACCAGAGATACAAAGATCACTGTTATGAGCGACAATGCCAGAGATACGAAGATCACTGTTATGAGCAATAATACCAGAGATACAAAGATCACTGTGTTATGAGCAATAATACCAGAGATACAAAGATCACTGTTATGAGCGACAATGCCAGAGATACAAAGATCACTGTTATGAGCAATAATACCAGAGGTATAAAGATCACTGTTATGAGCAATAATACCAGAGATACACAGATCACTGTGTTACGAGCAATAATACCAAAGATACAAAGATCACTGTTATGAGCAATAATACCAGAGGTACAAATATCACTGTTATGAGCAATAATACCAGAGATACAAAGATCACTGTTATGAGCAATAATACAAGAGATACAAAGATCACTGTTATGAGCAATAATACCAGAGATATAAATGTTACTTTTATACACAACATCAGAGATGCAAAGATCACAATATTATACATAGTAAAATTTGAAAAGTAAATATCACTTTTATACATAATATCAGACATATAAATGTTACGTTATAACACATTTACACAGATGATACGAAGCTTACAATGTCAAATACAATAACTAATAATACAGAGATTAGGAAGTTACATTAGGTAACTTAGAGAAATCACAATTCTACGTGAGTGAAAATGCAGTAAAACACAAATAAGAACATAAAAAACTATGACATTTAAATAGACGACTAAAATAAACAATAATTGGCTTCACCATGGTGGTCTAGGTAGAGGAGTTCTTCTCTTCTGGCTGGACTATGTTTCTAGCCTGCCCGGGCGGATGTATTTACTGGGCGCAGATTTCTGTGTGTCCTCCCCTGTAATTACATCTTCTCGTATATACTGATATTTCAACACTTGTGTTGTAATATCATAGGTAGGCTGGACTCCATGGTGTTGCTGCATTTGAAGAGTTAAGTTCCTCTCTGAGGAAATGCTGTGTTTGGGGTTCACACCTCTCAACGTCCCCCTCAAATGATAGAGTTTAATTCCATTTTTCTTTTCATTATATGATAATATTTTGCTAAATAACTGTGCATGTAGAACACATGTTTATACATTGTCAAGGAGTGCCACTCACAACATCCTGGAGGTCATGTCACTCACAACATCCTGGAGGTCATGTCACTCACAACATCCTGGAGGTCAAGCCACTCACAACATCCTGGAGGTCATGTCACTCACAACATCCTGGAGGTCATGTCACTCACAACATCTTGGAGGTCACGCCACTCACAACATCCTGGAGGTCATGTCACTCACAACATCCTGGAGGTCAAGCCACTCACAACATCCTGGAGGTCATGTAACTCACAACATCCTGGAGGTCATGTCACTCACAACATCCTGGAGGTCATGACACTCACAACATCCTGGAGGTCATGTCACTCACAACATCCTGGAGGTCATGTCACTCATCAAATAGATATTCTTCCTCTGTTACCTTACACCAGAATCTCTATACAATTTTCGTTTGTGTCAAAATAAATCAATTGAACTTTTAAGCAAGTTTCAGACATTGAGATTTAATTTAGTTAGCTTTTATTAGACTACTGAAAATTGCATAATGGTGTGTTCAGCAATATATTATCATCAGGTGTACGTAACACTCTAAAAACTGAGATTAAATTAAATATAATTTAGTGTTCAATAACATTCATGGTGTACAATATACTACGATTCATATATCGCAGTATTTGATAATATAAAGGAATATCTGAGACAATAACAAAGAGGAAAGCTAACCACCTTGCAGGAGCAACCAACAATATTCTTTCTTTTTGCCAGTAGATGGCGTCTTCCAAGATGGTACATATTAATTCGTCCCAAAAAGATTTTATCTGGTGTGTGTGGTGGTTAATGTTTTCCCTGTCAGTATAGGGTGAGAGAAGTGCTGTCAGTGTGTCAGTGATGTCAGTGTGTGAGTCAGACGTGTATATTATTTATGGCTTCACTTTACTTTTCTTAAGATAATTCATGAAATTTTCCTGATTGCCTTATCCAAAAATGTGTCAAACTTCCCAAATTCTTACATCTCTAACAATGGAGGTCTTCAATATACTGTAATACCACGTTCACCATCTACTTTTTTTAATAATTCTGTTAGAATATATTTCATATGCAGATATACATATGAAAACACGTGTATGTGTGTACGTTGCATTCCGCTTGGAATGTGGATTTTTTGTGATCATGTGTGCGTATGTGTGTATTAGTTACTAGTTGTCAAAGGCACTTGTCGAAAGACACTTAGCCTGCGTTGAATGTGTTTCTGCTTGTGAGTGTGTTTGCTTGTGTATGTACTAACCTATTTGTGGTTGCTGGGGTCGATTCAGAGTTCCTGGCCCCGCCTCTTCACTGGGGTCCCGTCGCTTCGGTGTGTTAGTTACCATTTTGTGCTAGGCACATGTCGATTAGACACTAGGCCTGTTGCATGTACGTGTGTGTGTGTAACGAAACACTTCGAAGTGTTTCGGCCCTGCCGGGAATTGAACCCGGGTTCTCCGTGCGTGAAGCAAGAGCGCTAGCCACCATGCCATCGGGGCGTGTATGTTTTTCAGATTTCTGGTCTCCAGATCCTGGTTATTTCTGCAGTCCACTTACTCACCGCCCTCGTAACATTAATCCAGATTAAGATATAGCTAAGAAAGCGAGATGCAGGAGATGCAACATCCCCCCAATGATAAGCAGGAGTCGCCACGAGTACGCTGAGAGACAACAATATCAGGGGCAAAAGACGGCAATAAATAATGGTTGATGCATCTTACGGACAGAATATTACCCATTAATGTCAGTGAGTCTTAGATAACGAAGTATGATGTGTAATGTCTTAGGCAATGTGATGTCACTATGGGTTTTATACAAGGATGTGTGATGTCACTTATGATTGAAATAAAGAACACTGTATACAGAGCAAAGCTTCACGTAAACATAAGTTATTAATTATATAATGCAACAACTACTACTACCAATAATAATAATAATAATAATAATAATCTCCTATTTCTACATGATACAACTATTACAGACCTAGCTGACATTATTGACATACTATATAGAACACCCAGGTACCCACTTACTGTGTTTTTCAAGCTTTCCCCGGGTCCATGTGTCCCCTCAGATATTCTTCCTATCCTACACTATCCTTCCCTAGGTCCTTGTGTCCAGGAGTTTATCTGTGTCCTCTCAGATAATCTCCCTTCCCCACTTCCTATCCTACGCTCAGTAATTTTACCTTCCCCAGGTCCATGTGTCCTCTCAGATAATCTCCCTTCCCCACTTCCTATCCTATCCCAGGTTCATGTGTCCAGGAGTTCATCTGTGTCCCCTCAGATACTCTCCCTTCCCCACTTCCCATCTTACACTCAGAAATCTTACTTTCCCCAGGTTCATGTGTCCAGGAGTCTATCTGTGTCCCCTCAGATATTCTCCCTTCTCCACTACCTATTCTACACTCCAGGAATCCATCCGTGGGCCCCCGGATGTCTTCCCTTTCCCTGAAGTTCTGGAAATATTTTCGTTATTTTTGATACCTCACCCAGTCCCACCCCCCCTCATCAAGTCCCACCCCAGGTCCTTGGGTCCAGGTATTCACCCTTCACCACTTTCCCGAGGTCAGCAGTCCCACCCCTGTTCCGTGGTTTCAGGTACTCACCCTTCACCACTTCCCTGAGGTCAGCAGTCCCACCCCTGTTCCGTGGTTTCAGGTATTCACCCTTCACCACTTCCCTGAGGTCAGCAAGTCCCACCCCAGGTCCGTAGTTCTAGGTATTCACCCTTCACTACTTCCCTGAGGTCAGCAAGTCCCACCCCAGATCCGTAGTTCCAGGTATTCACCCTTCACCACTTCACTGAGGTCAGCAAGTGCCACTCCAGGTCTGTGGTTCCAAGTGTTCATCTATACACCCTTCACCACTTCCCTGAGGTCAGCAAGTCCCACCCCAGGTCCGTGGTTCCAAGTGTTCATCCATACACCCTTCACCACTTCCCTGAGGTCAGCAGTTTTAGCCACCCTTGAAGCACTGTCCATATATGATATTACTACACAAGTGTATTAATATCAGTATACGAAGGTAGATGTTATTACAGAGGAGGACACGTAGAAAAATCTACGCTCTGTAATAACATCCACCTGGACAGACCCGAACGTCGACTACCTGAGACAAGAGAGATCTCTATCCCAGTTAGCCCACCAAGGAGTGGCCACTCAATGATAATCTGGAACATATATTTATATTTAATATTGTTCCTATGTCAGTTATTAACTTGTTTAATTATTTAGCTGTGTAAGTGTATTTGTGAACGTTTTTATGTGCGTAAATTAGTGTCGGTTTGTGAACCTTTGTGTTCCCTGCATGTTAACTATAATTATCTATAGTTATCTTTTTTTCCTTGTTATTGATCTTTTTCATTTCCATGGTACGCTAAGGTTCACAAGCGTCCACTCTTCTATACACTCAATTCTGTATTTCCACATACACATCCTACACACTCATCACACATACAGACGCATGAATAAAGCAATACACATACATAACCTCTGTATCAAACATACACATACATTTATTCAACAATCCATATAAAATCCTCTCCTTTCAGTATTATTAATATGTAAACACAAATACACACGCACCTCACACCTCACGCTTCTACCTCTACGCTACACACACACACACACACAAACGCACACATGTACACATAAATTTCTAAATCACGTGTGCAAACACCGACACTCCTTCAGGAGCCAGTGACGGGTCACGACACTCCTTCAGGAGCCAGTGACGGGTCACCATCTGGAGAAGACTCGTGTCAACTCCTATACTAACTGTAAGTAAATCAACTTGTCAAAGTTCAACACAAGACTAATTATATTAATTGAGCTTCATCACACAAAACTCTTAAGACTCACACAAGTATCTGGGTGTACAACTCACTAGCACACTACACTGAGTTCACACAGTCAGTGTATACTGCCTCATCAAAGACTTCACACAATACACTGTAGAGATACAAACAATCAAAGTCTACATAGCATAGTCTACAGTGTTGGGCAAATTTATTCACTTCTTAGACTGTAGAAGCAACCCTCGCCCTTAAACTGACTGCTAACACTAAACACACTAATGTAATAACGCCGGTTAAAACACATCATTTTATGAACTTTCCTTTAAGGAAATTGTTCTCAATGTAAACATATTTGTGCAAAATGTCTTTATTCAGGTGCATATTACAATTACTGTTTCAACAGATCCCTTAACGGGTGAACAAAAGTGTGATTCTCTGTTTATAACCGTCAAATGTTTGCGTACTGTTGAAACTACTGAAGCAATGTTGATGTAGAATAATAGTATTTGAGTTTTAAAAACGTCTATTTGTTAGTAAACATCGCTCTTCGCAAGACTAGCTTTGTGTCACACTTTGCTTCTAATACACTTCAACAGCTGCCAGACACACTGTTAGAATTGTAAAAAAAAAAATTAAGCAATATGAACAGTAGATGTTTGTGTATTGTGTTGAGTATACCAGGAAATGTGTATACCAGTGAGGTGAAAGACAAAGTTTAAGTAATGAACAACAGAGACTAAAAAGGGAAGGGACTGTATGGAACAACATAACTTAGCACAAGTTAAACATAAAAAGAAGCGCATTGTTGGAAAATAATATATTTTTGTTGAACGTTTTGCAGCACAACAACATATATACAGTACAGCAACATATAAGAGCATAAAACAGCAGAATAGGAGACAAACATTGAGTGGAATTTGCCAGGTTGAAGGATAGGCTGATAAAATCTTTTTTACCAGATCAAGACTCACATAAATAACATAAATAACATAAATAAGACTCACATGATAGTCAGCTTTATTCCTGGAGAGATATTTTTGTGTGTGTTTTGTACTGTGTTATTTGTATTAAAATCATATAGAGGAGTGGGATACACTTTCTAAGAATTATTAAGTAAATGTTTGGGGAATTTTGAGTTGACATAATTGTTCTGGGAGACATGAATACCAATATGGGAGAAACTATTGTGGGAGTCATAGGATAATACACCAACTTAAAAGGACACTACATCATCATACAAGAACACTACATCATCATACAAGAACACTACATCATCATACAAGAACACTACATCATCATACAAGAACACTACATCATCATACAAGAACACTACATCATCATACAAGAACACTACATCATCATGCAAGGACACTACATCATCATACAAGAACACTACATCATCATGCAAGGACACTACATCATCATACAAGAACACTACATCATCATACAAGAACACTACATCATCATGCAAGGACACTACATCATCATACAAGAACACTACATCATCATACAAGAACACTACATCATCATACAAGAACACTACATCATCATGCAAGGACACTACATCATCATACAAGAACACTACATCATCATACAAGAACACTACATCATCATGCAAGGACACTACATCATCATACAAGAACAGTTCAGTGAGAAATATAAAAAAGCCCCGATAACCATAAGTGAAGTTACACAGAAGAACAAAACAGTAACACAAAACAACGATATTCAAACAGACAAGAACAGAACAGTAACATGCAAAATGTTCAGTAACATACAAGAATAGTACCGGAATATAATGAAAATACAGTAACACATAAGTAAAATAAATTTAAAAAAAATGCTGTTACATAAGGAAATACAATAAAATGAGAAACTAGTACAATAATATATTAAAACAATACATTAAATCAGAGAGCAATACAACAACACACGAGAACTGTACCGTAAAATATAAGAACAATACAGTAACATAGAACACAACAGCAACACTCAAGTATCATACATCAACATACAATAACAATAGAGTAAAACACTGTAACAGAAGGTTAACATACCAGTAAATAAAAGATCAGTGTACAAGATATTAAGAAGACCTGCCAGCCAAGTTATTAGATGGTCACTGAAATTACTTTTGTCAGGAAAACGAGTCTCTGAGCTTGATTTTATTTTCTTCACACACAGTTTTATTGTTTTATTTGAGTGTGTGAGTGTGTGAGTGTGTGAGTGTGAGTGTGTGAGTGTGAGTGTGTGAGTGTGTGAGTGTGTGAGTGTGTGAGTGGGTGAGTGTGATTACGAATGTTTTGTCATAATATATAAGATGTCAGAGAAGTGAAGATGTGAAAAAAGTGACATAGAAGTATTTAATATTTTTTCCTGGCAACTTTTTACCTTTCGTAAGATAATTTGCAGCGTCTAACTTTGCTTTATCTAAAACAAGTGTTAATTTTTGCCTTCCATAATTAAGTGGTTGTAGAGGTGAACGTATTTATCTTAAAGAAATACCATTTCTAGTAGAACACGAAGTTGTTGTCACTGGGTCAGGTCAGGTTTTGACATGTTTTGGAATCAATCTGTTTCTCATTTCTGTCAACATCAGTACCAGCGGATGCAAAATGGCCGATCACTAAAGTAGATTAAAAACTATATTTCACATTCATTGAACTATGTGTCCAGTTTATTAGGTAACCCTGAAGGGAGGCTTTAAAAAGACTGCCTGAATTATTTTTAGGTATCTCGTAAGGCGGATCTTTAAGAAGTTGCCTGATTTTTTCTTTATTTTTTCTTCGTCCAACTGTTATAATTTATTTCTCTTATAACTCAAGAACACCTCATCTAATCGGCGAGAATCATATTCATGGAACAATTGACATGTTAACATGTCCTATGACCAAAGTTACTGAAATCATTAACAGTATCCTGGAATGACTGAAATATCTTTCAAAACATTGAGTGGCTAAGCTTCAAACCTTCACAACAACTGCCACCTAATTCGATGACGTTCGAGAGTGAAATATAGGTGTGTTGCCGCAGGTTTGACCGTTTATGTAAAAAGTAGTTTGAAATTTTATTATCCTAAAGCAACAAACACACACACACACACACACAGGAGAAGGGAGAGAGGAAACTACACGGGCATGAGGAATTTCCTGCAGGACGTTCAGTGGGAAAGGGAAATGGAAGGACTGACAATAAATGAAATGATGGAATACGTAGGGGCAAAGTGCAAGGAGGCAGAGGAACGGTTTATACCCAGAGGCAAAGGATTAAATGGGAAGGCCAGAAAGAGCCCCTGGTTTATCCAAAGGTGCAGGGAGGCAAAGACTCAGAGTATCAGAGAATGGAAACGGTACAGAAGGCAAAGAACCCAAGTAAACAAAGAGATTAGTAGAAGAGCTAGAAACGAGTATGCACAAGTACGGAGGGAGGCCCAGAAACAGTATGAAAACGACATAGCATCGAAAGTTAAGTCCGACCCGAAACTGATGTACAGTCACATCAGAAGGAAGACAACAGTCAAGGACCAGGTGATAAGGCTGAGGAGAGAAGATGGGGAACTCACAAGTAATGATCAAGAGGTATGTGAGGAGCTCAACTTGAGGTTTAAGGAAGTATTCACAATGAGGAAGGAAGGCAGCTGGGTAGACAGGACGGGGTTCGTCACCAACAAGGGATGTACCAAGTGCTAGAGGGCATACACACAACTGAGGAGGAAGTGAAGCAGTTACTCAGTGACCTCGATACCTCAAAGGCGATGGGTCCGGACAATATCTCCCCGTGGGTTCTTCGGGAAGGAGCTGAGGTACTGAGTGTGCCACTTGCCATAATATTCAACACATCCCTTGAAACTGCGCAGCTACCTGAGGTATGGAAGAAGGCCAACGTAGTCCCCATTTTTATAAAGGAGACAGAAAAGAGGCACTAAACTATAGGACGGTGTCACTTACGTGTATAGTGTGCAAAGTCCTGGAGAAAATCATCAGGAAAAGAATGGTGGAACACCTTGAGCTGAACAGGATAATAAACACCAGACAGCACGGATTCCGGGAAGGCAAATCCTGTGTAACAAACCTCCTAGAGTTCTATGATAAAGTAACAGAGGTAAGGCAGGAGAGAGAAGGGTGGGTTGATTGCATTTTCCTGGACTGCAGGAAGGCCTTCGACACAGTTCCTCACATGAGATTAGCAAAGAAGTTGGAAGAACAAGCAGGTATAACAGGAAGGGCACTGGAATGGATCAGGGAATACCTCAAAGGGAGGCAACAACGGGTCATGGTGCGTGGTGAGGTATCACAGTGGGCGCCTGTGACGAGCGGTGTACCGCAGGGGTCAGTCCTAGGACCAGTGTTATTCCTGGTATATGTAAATGACATGACGGACGGGATAGACTCAGAAGTGTCTCTATTCGCGGATGATGTGAAAATAATGAGGATAATCACAGCGGAAGAGGACCAGGCAGGGCTGCAAACAGACCTGGACAAGCTCGACATCTGGTCTAGCAATTTGCTTCTCGAATTCAATCCCTCCAAATGCAAAGTCATGAGGATCGGAGAAGGGCAAAAAGACCGCTGACAGAGTACAAGCTAGGCGGACAAAGGCTACAAACCTCGGCAAAGGAGAAAGACCTTGGAGTGAGTATAACGCCAAGCACGTCTCCGGAGGCACACATCAACCAGATAATTGCGGCAGCATATGGGCGACTGGCAAACCTAAGATTAGCGTTCCGTTACCTTAACAAGGAATCGTTCAAGACACTGTATACCGTGTACGTCAGGCCCATACTAGAATATGCAGCACCAGTCTGGAACCCACACCTGGTCAAGCACGTAAAGAAACTAGAGAAAGTGCAAAGGTTTGCGATAAGGTTAGTTCCACAACTCAGGGGTCTGTCTTATGAAGAAGGTTGAGGAAATAGGACTAACAACACTGGAGGAAAGAAGGGTCAGAGGAGACATGATAACGACATACAAAATACTGCGGGAATTGACAAGGTAGACAGTGACAGGATGTTCCAGAGAGGGAACACAGAAACAAGGGGACACAACTGGAAGCTGAAGACTCAGATGAGTCAAAGGGATGTTAGGAAGCATTTCTTCAGCCACAGAGTAGTCAGGAAGTGGAATAGTCTAGAGAAAGATATAGTGGAGGCAGGAACCATACATAGTTTTAAGACAAGGTATGATAAAGCTCATGGAGCAGGGAGAGCAGAGACCCAGTAGCAGACAGCGAAGAGGCGGGGCCAGGAGCTGAGTCTCGACCCCTGAAACCACAATTAGGTGAGTACAATTAGGTGAGTACAGTCACACACACACACAGCTGACGACACTGGAGGACAGGAGAGATAGGGGGACATGATAACGACATATAAGATACTGAGAGGAATTGACAAGGTGGACAGAACATAAGAACATAAGAAAGGAGGAACACTGCAGCAGGCCTGTTGGCCCATACTAGGCAAGTCCTTCACAATCCGTCCTACTAACAGAATATTTGCTCAACCCAATTTTCAATGCTACCCAAGAAATAAGCTTTGACAATTCTACCCACTCATGCACGAGTCCCACTCAAATCCAACCCCTCTCACTCATGAATTTATCCAACCTAAATTTGAAACTACCCAAGGTCCTAGCTTCAATAACCCTACTAGGCAGACTGTTCCACTCATCAACTACCCTATTTCCAAACCAATACTTTCCTATATCCTTTCTAAATCTAAACTTATCAAACTTGAATTACCATTATGCTTCTCTCTGAGAGATATCCTCAGACCTTATTTATATCCCCTGTTAATACCCATTCACTTGCTTCCTCGACTGTTCCATTCTAAGTCTAACAAGGAATGTAATTTTAGGGTCTTCAGTCTTTCCTTCGATGGAAGATTTCAATGCTATGTTTATTTAGTCATTCTAGCTGAATGTTTTCAACAATTTATGTCCATTCTGTAATTGGAGACCAGAACTAGCTGGTAATCTAGGTGAGGCCTTACAATGATGTAAAAGCTGAATATACCCTGACTTCTGTCAACACTTCGATATAATCCCATTCATCATTAT